>MJUU01008333.1:8061-27483 GCA_002080025.1 Modiolus philippinarum | reverse complement strand
AATGAAGAAAATCTGCTTTTTCTTATATATTTCAGGTTAAATTACAGAAAGTTGAAGTATTGCAAGCATCGATATAATATCAAATGAAGAAAATCTGCGTTTTATATATTTCAGGTTAAATTACAGAAAGTTGAAGTATTTTGGGCATCGATATTATATCGAATGAAGAAAATCTGCTTCTTCTTATATATTTCAGGTTAAATTACAGAAAGTTGAAGTATTGCGGGCATTGATATAATATCGAATGAAGAAAATCTGCTTCTTCTTATATATTTCAGGTTAAATTACAGAAAGTTGAAGTATTGCGGGCATCGATATGATATCTAATGAAGGAAATCTGTTTCTTCTGCTTCTTCTTACATATTTCAGGTTAGATTACAGAAAGTTGAAGTATTGCGGGCATCGATATCATATCGAATGAAGAAAATCTGCTTCTTCTTATATATTTCAGGTTAAATTACAGAAAGTTGAAGTATTGCGGGCATCGATATAATATTGAATGAAGAAAATATTCTTCCTCTTACATATTTCAGGTTAAATCACAGAAAAATGAAGTATTGCGGGCATCGATATAATATCAAATGAAGAAAATCTGCTTCTTCTTATATATTTCAGGTTAAATTACAGAAAGTTGAAGTATTGCGGGCATCGATATAATATCTAATGAAGAAAATCTGCTTATTCTTATGAATTTCAGGTTAAATTACAAAAAAGTTTAAGTATTGTGGGCATCGATATAATATCGAAAAAAGAAAATCTGCTTCTTCATATATATATTTCAGGTTAAATTACAGAAAGTTGAAGTATTGGGGGCATCGATATAATATTGAATGAAGAAAATCTGCTTCTTATATATTTCAGGTTAAAAGTATTGCGGGCATCGATATGATATCGAATGAGGAAAATCTGCTTCTTCTTATAAATTTCAGGTTAAATTACAGAAAGTTGAAGTTTTTCGGGCATCAATATGATATCGAATGAAGAAAATCTACTTCTTCTTATTATATTTAAGGTCAAACAAGAACCTATAATCTCATTATACGTCCTTTGGTAAAATTACAACAAGTTGCAGTATATATTGTGGGTGCATCATTTTAACGTGAAAATGAAATATTCACCTCTTCTAATATTTGATGTTTGTGGCTGTTTGCAGGATATTTTATTTACTACAGGACAGATTTTTATTCAGTTGTGTTTATTTATTTAGCTAATTGTTTATTTTACAAAATGACGAAAATTTAAAGCATTACAATTTTCGAGTACCACATAAAAGTGACTGTTTTCTGACAGTTCTGATATGGTTACGGCAAAATTAATATATTGAAGAAAACTGCACTCAACGTGTGAAAAGTTAATGCGTTCGTTATGTGAATCGTGTGCGCGTGGTAGAGAATGTGGGACGTATCCATCGCTGTGTTAAATTTTGAGTATTTACAGTTCTTGTATAATTGTTTTAGAGCTATACGACTTATCAGAGCAGTCAGGATTCTATGACAGGTTGGAGCGGTCAGGGCTCTATGACTGGTCAGAGCAGTCAGGGCTCTATGACAGGTCAGAGCAGTCAGGATTCTATGACTGCTCCAAGTTAACTTCAAGTTAACTTAGGACTGTTCTCATGACTGCTCCCCAAGTTAACTTGGACGAGAGGTTATGTCTGCACCCTACTGTAAGTTATACGGCAGTGCGGTTAGTATTTCCCCATTTTGAATTCGAGTTTTCCTCATTTTTTTTTATTTTCCTTCATATCATTTCATTGTTTATCAGCACAAAAATTTAAGTTTTCTGAAATATTGAGAAAACGGGTTCACTGACTTCCCGGACTGACTTAGTTAGAAAAGTACTATGAATAGGGGTGAACAAGTATTCATACTCTTCCACCTTCTTTTTATCCACTTTAATAACCCACACTCTGCAACCTCCAATTCAAACCTCACAACTTCTTTTTCCGATATCTAAGCCCACTTTCTTAATCTCCCGCTCCTGCTCCACACTGTATTAAATTCCTCTAATCATAACCCCCTCATCTCCCAAACCCCGTTTCTATTTTCATCCAGTACATTATATCAATGTATCCATGCTCAAATCACAAAGGACTTCCGTACTACCTTAAAAATGATATTTGCAAGAATTGAAATTTATCAGCATTCATATATTAAGTGCGACTTCTTGTTTTTTATTCCTTTTCGTATCTATGTCGCAGCGGACGTAACCGGTATTGTTCTGTTTTCTTTCATTTTTATGTCAACAAAGACGAAGTCTTCTTCTTATTATTATTATTACTCTTCTGCCAATAAACTGAGGATTAAATATCCAAGAACTATATTGCAGAATTTACCGGAACTTTGTATAAATGTTCAGTAAGATGAGAGGGATGAGTTCATTCCAAAATTCGTCCGTCTGGCGTAAACTTTTCTTTGAAGATCTTCTCCTGTGTAACTACTGGGCCAATTGGAAACAAACCTGGCCACAATGGTCCTTAGGTGGTCCTCTACAAAGATGGCCGCCAGCGGGGAACACAGTTTTAACGTTGGACCCAATGGGAAAAGACATTCAAATATATTCTCCTCTTCTGAAAGTGCTGAGTCAAGTAGAACCATACTTTGCCACAATAGTTCTTAGTAGGTGGTCCTCTGCGAAAAAAAAGATGTTTTTTCAGGTCAGCGCTTTATCCATAATGGCTGACAGCGGGGAACATAGTTTTAACATTGGACCCTATTGGAATACACATTAAGAGATCTCTTCCGAAACTACTGAGCCAATGGGAACCAAACTTGGCCATAGTAGTTCTAAGGTGGTCCCCCNGCCCGTTTTACCCGTCTCAACTGTAGTGAATAACAAATCTTACATGTTTGTTTATTCTCGTTAGTCCCGTAGATAGTAGTTAACTATGGGGGGAAATCTGCGGTTTTCAAAAAACGTTTTTTGAAAACCACAGATTTTCCCCCATAGTTAACTACTGATTAATTGTATTAATTCATAAGCTTATGTGCCACTTGTATTTAAAAGACAACGAATATAGTTTTCTCTATTTCCATTTATGTGTGGTTGTATGCAGTTTTCCGACACATTTCAATTCTGGTGTAAAGCCCAATATTGCTCTCTAATAGCCGCTTCGAATCTTCAAAACTCTTGTTTAATATATTAGAATCGAAATAGATTATTGCAACTGGGCTCTATGCGAATTAGAACATGGGCAGACCTTATATTTGTCAATTTTTTATACCGAGCATTGACAAATATAAGGTCTGCCCATGTTCTAATTCGCATAGAGCCGCTTGCAATAATCTATTTCTTTGTATTGACGTTATGATAACTTGATGTCTAATCTTGTTGCTTAGCTATGCAGTTAAATAGTATTAAACTAAACTTAAAGTATATATAATTTCAGAGTTTACTGTCGACGTACATATTACAAGTTGTTTTACTGTTGACAACACATTAACATCCGGATGCTCTACCGATACCAACCTTTTACAACAACATCGCCATGTCTGGGAACAAGTATTTAAGGATGATTCTACATTACAACTAGGGGCGTTTAATGGTCGGTTGTGTGTCCACGCAATACAGACCAATGGAGGCGGCAATATAGTACAGAACACCAATAGACTGATCACAGTTGTTTGTTTTTCCGAACTAGCAGTATTTTTTGTCTTATTGCTGAATTTATTTTGATGTTTTACTCCTAAAGAGTAACAGGTCGTTGTTTTGAAATGCTTATTAAGTTTTATGTTTGTAAAATTATACATCGGAATGTAGTGTATGGTGGGAGATAGTTTAATCAATAGTAGAAAACAACTAAAAAATAGAACATAAAGCAGGAAACAATCAAACTCTTTATATGAAAAAGAATTAAGTCAGGTGCTCCAGAAGGGGAACTTTTTCTTTTGAAATAATGGAATTTTTGACAGCTGGAATACAATCGCGTTTAAATTGCACATTAATTTTATATTAACAAGATTTTTTCAGCATTCTGAAATTCAATAGTATATGATCGAAACATTGAGGTTATGAAACGAGTCAATTTAACAACATTTACATCTACTTTGTCTTTGTCAGTCAGTCAGCTAGTTTTAGGTGTGTGTGTGTGTGTGTATCTGTCTGTGTGTGTTGTGTAAAATCGTGTCAAGACAAACTATCTCGAGACTGTACACCTTCCTTTTATTGAAACTTAAGTTATAGACAAGCAAATGTTTAAAGTTTGTACACCAAATAAATGCCCCAAAAGAAAGCGATACTAAGATGTCCAATATTGTATATACCAAAACACAAATATGAGGTAAAATGTACTCGGGATTCCTACAAATGTATGATAAGGAACCACGCTTTTGTTGTTATTCGTTACGCCAGAACTAGTAACAATTATTAGGACTTTCTCATAATTATCTCAATGACCGCCTATCGACTATGGCTTGAAAAAAAAATTCCACCGGTACAGTCATTAACTAAAGGCTCAGAGACTGAGCTTGTACCGCTCACCTGACAAAATGCTTCTATGGCATGCATGACCAAAAAAGATATATTTTACCAATGAGGTCTAATGTTAAGCTATGTTCTCCATTGGCACAAGTGTTTTTAGTCGGATCCTATTGAAATGAGTAATCTTTGCAAAGGACCTTCAATACACCATTCCATCACAGTTTAGTTAAATTTGTTTGAATAGTTTCAGAGAAGATAATGAAAAGTATAGTTTTCATATACCTTCCTACGAAATTCAACTATGTTCTGCACTGGAGGCCATGTTTTTTGTCAGATAGGAACGAAATGAGCAAACTTTGTAAAGGACCTACCATACATCATTTCTGTAAAGTTTGGTTGAATTTGCTTCAGCTGTTTCAGAGCAGAAGATGAAAATGTGATTTTTCCCATAGAGTCCAATGTTAAACCTAAGTTCTGCGCTGGTGGCCATGTTTTTCGTCAGATCAGAAGGTAATTAGCAATCATTGTTTAGGACCTTTAGTACATCCTTCCTGTAAAGTTTGGTTGAATTTGCTTTAGCCGTTTCAGATCAGAAGATGAAAATGTGATTTTCCCATAGGGTCCAATGTTAAACTATGTTCCGTGCTGACGACCATGTCTTTTGTCGGATTGGAACAAAATGAGCAATCATTGTTAAGGACCTTTAGTTCATCATTCTTATTAAGTTTGGTTGAATTTGCTTCAGCTGTTTCAAAGCAGAAGATGAAAATGTGATTTTTCCCATAGGGTCCAATGTTAAACCTAAGTTCCGCGGTGGCTGCCCTGTTTTTTGTCGGATCAGAACAAAATTAGCAATCTTTGTAAAGGACCTACCATACATCATTCCTGTAAATTTGGTTGAATTTTTTTCCGCCGTTTCAGAGCAGCAGATGAAAATGTGATTTTCCCATAGGGTCAAATGTTAAACCTAAGTTCCGCGCCGGCGGCCATGTTTTTTGTCGGATCGGAACGAAATAAGCAATCTATGTAAAGGACCTTCCATACATCATTCCTTTAAAGTTTCGTTGAATTTGCTTCAGTAGTTTCAGAGGAGAAGATGAAAATGTGAAAAGTTTAACGGACGGACGGGCAATAGCTCACACTGACCCTTTGGGTCAGGTGAGCTAAAAAGGTTCTTTTAAAAGGTAGCAGTACCTTTTGGAAAAATTTAATGTGTCGGCCCCAAATATCATTGAAGATTTTTCTTACTTAGCACTTTTTCCTTTACTCATGTGGGGCCAAGTTTTTACAAGGGCTTACACAAAGAAAACAAAATCATCGAGCCCATTCCTTTAATTTTAGCTTCCGCTACATAGTCGATGTACTTTCTCTTTTCATCCAAAATTTAAGGAAAATTTGCATCAGATCTATCCTAATGAGCTTGAAATTAAAGAGACAACTGACAACTTCAGCTTCGTACCCAGATCTTTTGTTGTATATTGGCGAAGATGGACGTTTGGAGTCTTAGCTATGATTAGCCTATATGACAAGCCTGGTGATTTTAACTTCCCAATTATGAACTTTCCCTTTCTTAGCAGCAACATAACTACCTCTCCAGCCTATATGGAGTGTACATTTCAAAGTTGATTCGTAAGTTATGAATATGTAGTTTGTACAGTGATTTTTTTACCAGAGCCAAAACACTATCTCAAAAGCTGCTTAGTCAGGGATTTGTTCAACCTATGTTAATTTCATCACTCAAGAAATTATGTGGGCGTCACCATAACATCATTGAAAAATATGACGTGTCAGCGTCCCAAATGAAACATTTCTTGACTTTTTGACTTTTTCCTAGATTGACTCACTTACAGTGTGACGAGTGCTGTTAACAGAGCAAGACATGCTTACCCTTCCGGTTTGTAGCTGTCTAACATCATTATTTTCTGTGTTTTCGTTTTTGCCATGTCTTTGGATTTCGATTTTTGAAAATATACCACTCCTATGTTCATTCGGTATTCCTCTACCGTTGTTTGATGGACATTTTTCCATTTTCTGTGGCATTTCAATAACAGTTTTCTTTTTACATGCTTTCCGGCACTACCGCAATGAAAAGGGGGGTTTCGCTTGCTATCATTTCTTTTGAAATTACTATGCCATTTCAGGACAGGACGGTCTATGGTTTTTCACCTATTTCGTCTTTACATCCTTACGATTTCGGCTTTTTACAATTCTATAAGGTAATTTTGTTTTTACCAAATTCTTTAACAATATGCCTTTTCCAAGTCATGCAGGTTAAGAAGAATCAAAATGAATGTGAAATAATCTTGTAAAATTTGTATTATTTTTCTCTCTAAATGTCATTGTCCATGCTACCTAATTTAAGGTTAAGTCGGAGATACTCAGTTCTATCATTAACATCTGAATATTTATTCAGTAACTAATTCAAATCGTAACGTTCCTCTGATACGAAGCTTTATATAATTGGATGAAACCTATGTGATGTTGAAATGAATAAAATTTCTGCAAAAATCGATTTTTGAACTCAAATTAAGGGACAGAAAGGAAAGTTTCTATATCAGATAAGTTTTGCTGATTTATGTCATTTTTATGTTGATAGATTCTATGTTAGTACCAAACGTTTTTAATACAAATTGAAAAATGTAACATATTTTGCTTATACGATATCAACATATGAATCATAAAAACGATGTTAAATTATTACTATTGACCTCCATTGTCATGATAACCAAGACAGTCATTATGGACCATTTCAAAAACTCTAAAATAGGTACTTTTCAAACCAAAATCTTTCAAAGAATATCTGTGCATAACTGATTTAATTTTTATGAGGTTAGTTTGGATCATTTTTGACCATCCTCTAAACAGTTTCAATAATTATTATTACATGATAAGGAATTTTTCCTCCCGCTGATTGGTCGAGATAGCATTTCCTTGCTTGCACCTCAGAGTGAGTGGACATCACGCGAGGTCTGCTCGGGATTTTTACTTGACCAACCAGAGACGTCACTTCATTATCAAACAACCAGTCAAATGCACGTTGTTACTAGCATTCGTCTGTGTGATTGATTGATTGATACGTTACATGTAGAGTTTAATATCCAATGAGCAATATTTCAGCTATATTATGACGAAAATAAGTTAATCAATTCAAAAAAAAACTGTAAGTAAAAGAAGAAAAAAATAAAGAGGGAAGGAACAACCGGGGCAACGACTTTTGATTGCCACTGGAAAAGGGAAAAATTGGTAGGGACAGGAAATTTCTGTTGCATACACACGGAATAAACAGTTGGAAAACACAGAATTGTAATAAAAAGGATTCCATCCATACAAATAAAAAGTTTACCGTATATATTTACAAGCAAAAATTGTGAAGGGAATAAAAATCAACAGCACTGAAATCGTTGTAGTGTTGTCAAAGTTTTAAATGAGAACTGGGACTGTTATATTAGTCCCAGATGAGAACGAGGTAAGTTGAAATATATATGATGTGCAAGTAGTGAAAAGAAGTTTGGTCTTCATTGCACCTGCTATGAACCGTTTTCTACAATGAAATTTAAAAAATGTTTTTGTTGAAAATATAATAATAATATTCTGTTTTACAATTATGAAAATTATTTTTTTTACTTACCGTCTGGGGACAAGTAAGAAAAATGCTGTTCGGGCAAATCAACAAAAAGGAAAATTCCTTATACATTAAATAAAAGCATTTATTTACTTTTAATTTCGGTCTAATGCCCATGACTATACGGAACTGGTCAAGGATTGGTTAACCTCGGCCGCTGGCCTCGGTTAACCAATCTTGACCGTGTCTGTATAAACATGAGTAGACCTCATTTAAAGTCAATAATTGTATAATATATATGTGAAGTAATAAATCGACTACTAAAAATTTCTATAAATTATATTTTAAGAAGAAAGGTATTTTTCGACAAAATTATGCCTGTTTTGACACTTATACATGTAAGCCTCGGTTTTTTTTTTTTTTTTTTTTTTTTTTTTTTTTTGAAAAGGCAGCAAATGCATATGCTTGATAGAACTGTTGTCTTATAGCGCTAGCTTTGTCATTACACTATTTCAATCTTGTGGGAGGATAAGATATTGGATACCTTGGTAACATAGTCATGGTAGATCTCATCACTTTTCATTAATCATAAAAAAAACTCATCCTTCAAAATTATCATACCGGAAACCATTTCAATGTCAAGACTCTTATTTTGTTTTCTACAATACAATAACAAGAATTTAAAGAAACATACACATTATTGAGTTTTTGATAAACTGGAAAATGAACTTTAAGCGACCTTGAAGACAATGTGAATAATGTTGAAACTATTCCAAGGTTATAACGTTTTGTGATTATTTAAAGACTAGAAAACACGAGGGGACTTTATAAACATAAGTGGATGATATAAATCGGATAATGGTTTTTATGAAATAAAAACGATACGCTAGGCGATGGAATAGCCTTGGATAGAAAATTGCGTGTTTGATTGACAATGAGCGCGTGGTGGCTCATGATGTACACCTTTTACAACACACACAAATAAACACCGGTAGCTCTTTATTCTTCCGCAAAAAACGCAATTCTATCTCTTTCCACCTTTCGTTCTCCATTGCCTAAGTATCTCCACAAACTACAATCACGCTTTGTTTAACACAATTGAAAAGTCTTTTATAGTATTTGTATATTATGAAAAAGACTTTTCAATTGTGTTAAACAAAGCGTGATTGTAGTTTGTGGAGATACTTAGGCAATGGAGAACGAAAGGTGGAAAGAGATAGAATTGTGTTTTTTTTGCGGAAGAATAAAGAGCTACCGGTGTTTATTTGTGTGTGCTGTAAGAGGTTTTATGTTTCGAAGCCAACATGCCAAGTACACGAGAAAGAATTTAATGCAAAAAATGAGAGGTTGAAAGAAATGTTAAAAGGAGAGAAGCATATTGTGTGTAAAACGTGTAACTCTTATGTGTGTAAGGAGGCTATACCTCCTCAAGCAATGATAAATAATTTAGAAATGGATAATGCTCCTTTTGAAGAATTAAATACGCTAGAACAACATTTAATTTCTCCAGTTTTACCATTTTACAAAATTGTGATTTTACCTAAGAGTGATCAGCGAGCTGTACATGGTCCAGATCCGACATGACAAAAATAACGAAAATTATTGATTTGAGTATACAAATACATCATGAGCCACCACACCCTTGTCAATCAAACACGTAATTTTCTATCCAAGGCTATTCCATAGCCTAGCGTAGCGTTTTTATTTCATAAAAACCATTATCCGATTTATATCATCCACTTATGTTTATAAAGTCCCCTCGTGTTTTCTAGTTAAATATAGAAATACGTTGTGCTTGCAAAGCGTCCATGATAATTAATAAAAAAATGATATTACAAGCTTGTTAAACCATTGTTGTGACGTCATCTGTTGTATTAACTGTGGATTCTTTTTAAAGAACCCACTGCTTACCCTCTATTGTTTTCTCTAATTTAAAGATTATAAACGCCCCAAGGGAAATGTATGTTTACTACATTTCTCTGCGATTGGATCGTCCGATTAAGCGAAATATTTTTCGCATCGAGTGTTGTGATACCTTCGTAAGGCACGGACCTTTTTGATTTTGGGGAGGGGATGCTGGGATTTTCACCCGAGTTGGGAAACGTTTAAGAGCACCTGCTAGGGAATTGTTGTTTGTTGAGCAAGTTTTTTTTTTCTAATGATCAGTGTCAGGACTTGATTATTATTTCACCCTGGTGCTAGCGTCAGAGATTTTCTTAGCATAGACTTGGGCCTGAAATCTCAACCCCCTGAAAATCAAATGGTCCGTGCTTTACTGGGTATGTTATACCAACTACAGTTATGTATTTACTCCATATCCTTTCGTAAAATATTATATTGTATATATTGTAGATATTGGCAACATCGTAATTTATATTTCCTTCAAATACAACTAGATTCAAAATATACATCTGATAAATACGCGGAAATGTTCTTTTTATTTTCGTCTTTTCTATTCAGGAAAATGTAATGTTAAGCCATAATAAAAATATCCAAGATTTTCTCTTCCCCACTCGCCCCGATTTTTTGAAACGGCTGAACAAATTTTATTTTGATTTTTTGGCAAATTTTGGTACATTTCTTTTATAATGAAAGCATTTTTCATAAAATCTGATAAAAATATAAAATAAAATTCGCCCATCCGCCCATAACTTTGAGGAAAAAAATAATGAGAATTATCGGCCGTATCTTAGAGTTTTATGTACGATCTGTACCAATGACACATAAATTGCCGAAATGTTGAGAATCGCGTGCATGCTGAATGTAAAGAACGAAATGCTATAAAAACGTTAACAATTACGAAGTATTATTTTACAGTACTTCAACTTATTTTAATAATCACTAGGTACGTGGATATTACAGTGACATTAATTTGTCCAGTCGTGACAAGGTACCCTGATTATGACATTTTTAATAATTTTTTTAAAAAATATACTAACTAAATCTCTACTTTGATGTTTTTGTTTTGTTCAATTAATAAAGGTCACTAGTGCCAGAGGGCGTGCTCTTTTGGCCCCCGCTGGATCCGTCACTGTAAAAAAAAAATTCATGAAATCTTTTCATCTATTTCCATTGAAACAGTTTTTTATGATGGCACTTTATCAATAAATAATATAAGAGACGTTTCAAATACGTACAGCTCAGTGAATAGTCATTTCCCCCTTTTTCTCCTTTTTTTCGGGGTTAAAGATTCTATAGTATATACAATTACACATTATATTTCTTTCATTTTTTTTAAATTTTATTATTTATTCCCAATAGGAAAGGTGACTCTCTTCCTTCCCCTGTATGTCTTGTCTTTTTTTCTAGTTAGTTTACTTTATGTCTATGGAAGTCTAGAATGATGTTTATTTCGCTGAACTTGATTTACTCTTTATTCAGGGGCCAACTCCGACCTGCCGTTGGGTGTGGGGTTTTCTCACCGTTCATTGAAGATCTAATGGTGGCTTTGAGTTGTTATTACTCCCCTTTGGGTCGTTGTCTCTTTGACACATTCCCCGTTTCCCTTCTTTTTTCTATTAACCTGGGGTTTAAAATATTTAAATGTGTTTAAGTAGATAGTATTTCATTATACAGACAAAACTTACACTTTCTCTATACTTCGTTCTTCTTTGATAAGGTTTAGAGCTTCAACACTATTCACCGACAATTTTTTACTGAATTTAATAACCTTTCGACTCACTTTGAAAAATACATAAACCACAATGATAGTTCTTCTGAATTTAAGATATCGGTTAAATTCAAACTTGTAGAACAACCTCATCCATATAATTCTTCTTTGATACTGAGTGACATATATAGTACAAAGATAACAATGCAGTAATTAGATAGGCGATTATCCTTTTGATCTCTTGATTACATAAATGTCTCAACAATGGTTTCATTAAGTGAAACAATGGCCAAGTGTGAATTCATGATAAACAAAATCAACTCGCCTCCGGGCTTGTGGATTCTTTTTCATGAATTTAAATTTGTCCATTGTATCTCCTTTACACAACAAGCGTAAGTAGGTACGGTGCAAAAAATATTATTTCTTTGGTCATGAAAAATAATTGACTAGCACTTTTTATTTTTTTTTTTTTTTGCCCAAAACACAGGAAATAGTGACTCTCTGACACGG
This sequence comes from Modiolus philippinarum, assembly GCA_002080025.1. Lineage (NCBI taxonomy): Eukaryota > Metazoa > Mollusca > Bivalvia > Mytilida > Modiolidae > Modiolus > Modiolus philippinarum. Next base: position 15,382 of record MJUU01008333.1, on the reverse strand, counting down.
CAGTACGTAAAATTAAAAAAAACACAAACAAAAGAAAACAAACACATTGCCCGAAAATAACCACTTTCGGCCAACTGCGAATCAGAATCAGAATCAGAATCAGAATATTTTATTGATATAAAATCCAAACTATAGGATTGTTATCAACACATACACAATACAAAATAATAAACGAATCGACGAGATCATTATTATAGTCAAGCAATATATGCGATTGTTGAAAAAAAATCATTATTATTGTAATAAACATTATTGATTTTATTACAGTAATAATTTCTTTATCGGGATCGCATCTACTGTTTAGATTATAATAATGATCTCATCGATTCGCTCTTGGTCGATATGGATAACTCCATACATGATCCCACACTCTTATGCCTTCTGTGTCAGCATAAAAAAGTCGAACAACCCCAAATATTTGAGTTCTTTATTTGTCAGCTTCATTTGTTAACATGCTTAAATAAATACTTCACATCAAATTGATATTCAGAAATTCTTTTGCCCACAATTGCTTTTGTGAAAAACTTTTTGTTTAATATTTGAGGAAACTTTGATACAATGTGTACATAATGACAAACGATACTAATTTAAACTGTTGTAGTTATCAGACAATCCATATTTCTTTAAAAAGCAGATCTTAATTTGTGCAAAATAAACAACTTTCAGAAAAAACCAATACAAAGATTAAAATTTTAAACTAAAGAGAAAGATTTTACAGCAATAAAATTCATTATAAAAAGTTTGTGTCCTATACTTTTTTGCTTAAACATTTCCCCGTTAGAAATGTTAACTATTCTCAGAGAAAAAAAAATCAAAAATCATTTATGTGTAATTTCACTTTCTGAATGTAGTGTCATTGGTCTTCCGTCTTCTGGTGTTCTTGATTTTGCCTTGTCTCTGGACTTTGATTTATGTAATCTTGTGCTTTGTTCCTTCGGTATTCTACTGTCGTTGTTTTCTACTTAATTATTATATAATATTTGCACCAAGTCTTTGTTTCTTCGTTTGTATCAAAAGTTATTACAAGCACATTTTTAACTTGATATGGAAAAGATAACAAAAACAACCATGTAGAATATTATTACATACATCAGTATTTATTTTGTTACGAGTATAATTTATAAAATTTTAAATATACTCTTTCACTGCTATTAGGTGTGAAGTTTAAAGGAACACATTAAGAAGAGATACATCGGCAAACGAATGCCGAAAATAAAGTGATTATTGGGGAATTCTGAAATCAAAAATAAAAAAAAACAAGGCAATTGATATTTGAAGCAAATTGAGACGACCTTACAAAGCCAAACAAATGAACAAGAACTCCACAAAACTAAAGCACAACGACACATGCGCTATAATAAAAACGTTATAGCAAAGATTCAAGTTTCGAACACATATACGGACATGCAGACAGGACACACGTATGGTTGTTGATTTAAAACATTTCATTGATTGTCAAAAATTGGAAATTGTTGCTCGTCTACCAAATGAAATCTTCTTCACTATTAAGTAGTACTTGATAAATGTATACAGCGCCTCTAAGGAAACCTGATTTAAATATAAAAAGATTGCTGCCGATAGTTGCCACCAACTGTCAATACCTATCTCCAGCGTTTATACTGAAGTGCAACATCGTTTTCCCGCCATTTTTATAATCACCTAGAACATACTTACTTACCCTAAAATGAAACTAATATTCTGTTATGAGTTTCTATAAATTGTTGACATATCAGATAAATATAAATATTTATATGTATCAAATAATTGCTTATAAATTCTGGTAAGGGTTTTTGTAGCCAGATTTTGATGCTGTCGTTGTCTGATAAGATATTTTGGCAACATCTGTTATTTTTTTTCTCCATTCATTGTCATTGTTTTCTTTCAAACTTACACTAGGAGATATTTTCAATAATATTTATTACTTGTAAACTAGGCAGAAATAACCAAATTGCAAAATTTGTCCAGCTGCAGTATATCCATATTGACAAATGAGTGTGGTAACACAATTACCTAACAGCATTGTCAAGAGCCGGAATTCAAAGGACAGAAAGACAAAACAAGGGCAAAACTATCCAGCAAAATTGTCAGTAACATATGTCCTGGTTTTATGGCGTGCTAAACCCAACTTTCCACGCGAGAGTGTCCAGTAGCAACAAAAATGAATGCAACCCCTCAAACTAATTTGATCATAATAATTTGCTCATTTCTGGGAATAAATTCATGCATGAAACTTCCATAACGTTGAACTATTTCGAAGCAATTCACATACAATTCCTGAAATGACAAATAAATGGCGGTATGCTTGGAGATCTGAGAAGTCACGTGACAATTAATTCCTTCTTGCTCAAAGTACATTGTGTTATAGTATGATTGAGCAGTGGATTGAGAATTAAAGATATTTGATTCCATTGTAATCGTCTGCAAAACAAACTAAAAAAAGTCGGGAGATCATCAATCCATTATTTTAATATTGTACATTTTGAAACCCCTTTCGACAATTTGCCTTACTCTTAACATTAACAATGAAGGGGTAATGAGTAAATTCAAAATGAGACAACATCTCTACAAATACATGGTAAATCTAAGCAATGGAATAGCGCCTTTATTGTTGTTCTTCATCTTGAAGTCACCAAGAGGCCTTCAACAATGTGCTGTACTCATACCTCATAGTTAGTTCAAGACGACCCCTAGCACCGGTTTGAGCGGAATTGATTATTAGCATGTGACTTTACCCATGGATGCGGGATCGTCAACAAACATAATCTTAACTGCCAAAGTATTCTAACAATCGTTTTTATCCGTTGCCCGATAAAAAGACTAATGGAAGCTATCAAAACATTTAAACAACCACAGGGTATAAAAAGAATAATGGAAGACTAATGTAAGACTATCACAACATTTAAACACCCACACTCATCGAGCCAATAGTAAAAAACCTTGGCATTAAAAAATCATGAGATATAAGCACAATAATCAGGTGGTCAGAATAACAATTTGAAATTACCAAAAAATAAAAAAAAACCTTGAAAGTTTGATAGTTCATCCATATGAGAAATTCTCTCAAGAATAAGAACACTATAGCTGAAATGTATATAGAGCATACATCTCTCTTACGGGGAATATTTTTACGGACTCTATACTGCAAGAGAGACAAACTCCTGTCTTAAATGAGCAATGAAGGGATATGGAGCAAATGCAAATGAGACAACGTCTCTACAAATACATGTTAAACTAAGCGATCGAACAACGCTTTAATTGTTGCTCTTCATATCGAAAGGATATTATGATGTTAAATTTTCAAAACACTAAATTTTTTTTTGTCATTTTTATAGACTTAGCTTAAACTGTGTTTCAAAATCTTACTTTTCATACCTTTTCTATGCTAAATTTGGTGATTTTTGTATTTCGCAACATATCAAACTTCTTCGCAAGGATAAAATGAAGTAAAATTTTCAAAACACTTAACTTTTTTTTGACATTTTTAAAGAGTTAGTATAAACCGTCGACTAAAAATTTTACTTTTCATACCTTTTTAATGCTAAAACTCATTGGTTCGGGAATTATAAAACACCTCTCAAAGGATACTATGGTGTAAAATTTTCAAAACACTGAATTGTTTTTGTCATTTTTTAAAGACTAAGTTTAAACCACTGATTAAAACATCTAACTTTTCTGTCTATTCTATGCAAAATTTCATATTTTTTTTATTTCGCAACATATCAAACTCTTTCGAAAGGATATCATGAAGTAAAATTTTCAAAACACTTTATTGTTTTTGTCATTTTTGAAGAGTAAGTTTATACCGTAAACTTAAAGTTATACTTTTCATACCTCTTAAATGCTAAAATTCATGAAAGTTTTAACTTCCAAATTATATAACTCCTTGGAAATGATATGATGAAGTAAAAGTTTTAAATTACTGAATTGTTTTGATCATTTATAAGAGTTTTTTTTTTTTTTTTTTTTACTGCTTAGCAAATTATTTATTTTTCATACCAAATTTCATGATTTTATTTTAAATTTCGAAACAGAGTACACATCCAGTTATATGAAAATACAAATCTTTGCTCTAGAGATTAGTTAAGTTGAATATTTTTTTTAACTAAGTCTAAAATTTTTACCTGGTAAAGGTGAATATAGACAGTCGAGATCGAATTCTCTCAGGGCCCGCTAATCTGATGTCCATTCGCACCTAAATTTGTCAAAGGTAGAACTCTATTTGATAATTAATTTATAATTTCAAAATATATAAAATAGATAAAAGATACGAAATTTGAATAAAAAAGAGAGAAATATAAGCGATAAACAGAAAATACTATTCTGATTGGTTTGATTAAACCCTGAATACCGTTTTCCGTTTCTGATTGGACGAACGTTAAATATCAAATAGCGATTTCCGTTTCTCGTTTCTCATTGGCTACAACTATGAATAGCGTTTTTGCTTTAAACTCGAATTAACGATACCGATCGGAAACTATGGGTTTCCGTCGCAAACCCCTAGTTTCCGTTCAATTTCAATCGAAAACAAGGGTTTTCGCCGAAGACTATGTATACCGATCGGAAACCCATAATTAACGTGCGGTATACCTAGTATTTCGCACGAAAACCCTAGTTTCCGTTCGAAATACTAGGTATACCGCATTTTTGTTACTATCGTGTGCCATAAATGTGTTTCACGGAAATTTCAACTTCACATTGACATGCCACTCGATCGATCTTCACCTATCAAATTGACAGAATTTAAGGTAAAAGGTAAGATTTATTTAACGTTGGAAATTATAGGTATTTACACGTAACAAGTCAACAGTGAACATGCTTTTAAACCAAAGTTAAGATTTAACGACCGTTTAACAATGGAGATTCTTGCATGGCCACAAGGCTTGTGGAGCAAGAAAGACCGAAGTTCCAAGCTGGAAAATCGGTGAAACCCCCGAGCTAGGTTAGGTAACTTGAAACCTTGACACATGCGGGATTCGAGCCCACAGTGGTGTCGGCCATTGTGATTTAAAGTCCAGTGCCTTGAAAACTCGGCCACCGTGCCCCTTCTTATAATGATTAAAATGACTATGCATGAAATGTAATTATTAGACTCTAAAGACCTACTTTCACATGTTTCTTTTGGATCTTACCTTTGGTCTGGTCACACATTATGCCTTGTAACCATTGAACTTAGGAATATTGAACCGGAAACCCAATATAATAGTATTGATACAACCACTAGCTTGGCGTTTTCGAAATCCAATATCTATTATGCAACGTTGAACACGATATCAAACAGCTTTATCAGTTTAAAATTAACGTTGCGTAAGAGTCTAGATATATTTGCTCGGGAATGAATAGAACCTCCCTTTTACTGGAACTACGCTCTCTTTATATAAAGACACATAGAATATACAAAAATGTCTTCACACGTCACTAACTTGTGGTGTGACTGTGTATAAATTATATGTCTTTGTCTTTCCAAAAATTATGTCCTTGATGATTTGACACCACAAAACTAAAGCACTAGAAGTGTGAACCCCTATAAAACTGAGGTATCATCAGGTGCTAAGGGTAAGCATGATCTGCGCCCGTCACACTGTCAGGGAAAAGTCCGGTTTTGTCACAGTCGGTGTTTGTCAGTCCGGAAACAAACTCTGGATCTACCCAAAGATATCTTTTCTCATTTGTGAAATAGAAACATTGTAATGGTTTCACCCCTATTAAGTTGGGTAATGTTTCGGTACAGGTAATGTTCAAATATCAAAAACCTTACATAAAAACATTATCCTGAACAGGGACAAAACGTTACCCAATGTTACTCAAAACAATAGATTTGTTTACATTTTTCTCAAACGGGCTAAACATTATTCATCCGGACTAAACCAATTCTACGAGAACTCTTCTTACCTAAACTGTTCGCCGAGAACTCAGCTTAATAGGGGTGGGTTTGTCAAATCGTGGTGACGACCGTAAAACCTCTGTAGTGACAATTGCAACAATGATTGAACATACCCTTGATGTATATGTTTTATAAATGTTATGCCTCTCAACAATTTTCCAAAAATAGATCAACTTTTAGGATTTTCCTCATTGATATTTCCCATTTCCTCCACTTGAATGCTCATCTACTTGCTTTGGTCTTTCATCGTTAATTTCCGTATCAGATGTTTTATCAACTAATTTATCTATTAGTTTTTTTCAATTATAAACATAAATAACTTTTCTAATTCATTCCAAACACCTTCTCTCTCTCTCTCTCTCTCTCTCTCTCTCTCTCTCTCTCTCTCTCTCTCTCCAGAGAGCACTTACTACCTTGAAATTGTATGTTGGATCTTAAGGGAGTATGAGTATCAGATTCCAGAAGCATTCGATATCCTCAGGTTTTATCCATTTAGAAAGAGCGAACATTTTTTGCACATGTATCATATTTTCTTGGTCATAGGTCGCTTTAAAATGCAAAAAATAGACAATATATCAAGTTTTATCAACTTCTAATTATGTTTTTTTTTATATTTTAAGGCATAAAAGTAGCTAATGGAAATTGAAGGAAAACTCTAGAGGGAACTTTCCCGCCAAAACTTTGACGTCGTATATCTTAAAAGTTTTAACATGGATTTTCAAAATACTTTGCTTATGTTGTTCTCTTAGTTAAGCTCTTTAAAACAAAAGGCCATCGTTTTAATTCTAATTACAAAATTTCAGACATTCGAACTCCCTTAAAAAACTTCAGCAAACAATTCATTCTTACATTTAAGGTCATTATAAACTGTACTGGTCAGCTAACTCGTAATGGCCACCTTTTGGGATGTTTCCATCATTTCCCTGAAGTAGTAGTTTACTGTTTAGATTCAATGTCCGGTTTCCCTGTCAAATCTAAGTGGATGATACATAAGGACACTACCGCAATGGAAGAGGGGGGGGGGTCGGAGCGCAATAAACCCGATTTATCCTATCATTTCTTTATACAACCCTTCCACATAATAAACTTAAAACAATAATTTCCTATCTGATACATCAGTGTTTTTGTACCAAAAACGGAGAACACAGATAATATTTGGTAATAGGAATAGATAAAACATATTTTGCTAAGAACTACAAGGAGTCAGACAAGAAAGACAGCGAAAATGACATGATAAAGATGCTTGAATTTTTTTTATCGACAACAGTTTTGTTGAATGTGGAGGCCGTGTTTTTCAACAGACAATAGGGATTCCTATGGGAACAAGTTGTGTGCCACTTTTAGCTGACCTTTTCCTTTTTTCGTATGAAGCAAAATTTTTACAAGGGTTTATACAACAGAAACAGAAACAACTATCCCAGACTTTTATTTTCAACTTCA
>MJUU01008332.1:99515-131007 GCA_002080025.1 Modiolus philippinarum | reverse complement strand
ACAAGGGGTAAGGTCAAAGGTCAAAGTCACCGATGACCTTTGACCTTGACATTTTTAGATGTAACTTATATCAACTAAGAATAATGGTGAAGGTTCCATGTCTCTACGACTAACCGTTTAGAAGTTTTGAGCGATGACGGAAATTGAAAATCTTCAAAGGGCAATAACCCCACCTAAAAAGTATACCGCACGGTTTCGGACCAAATGTAATGAAGTTCCGTCATGACCTAACGAACATTTTCCCCATTACACTTCATCAGCTATCTTTTACGGTTTTCGAGTTTAAGTGATCACAAGGTATTTAGTGAAAAGCGGAAGAACTCCGTAACGGAACAAAATTCCGAATGTGGCCCTCGACTGCGAAAAGTTTATGTCTGCCCGGTACTTTGTGTGAAAGCTCAATTCGACATGTCCCGTACAGTTTTGGGCCGAAGAGTTTAAAAGTTGTCGAAAAAAAAATAATAATAATAATCAGAAGAAATACTATAAGGTCTTCCGAGAAGGTTCTCGGGTAGACCATAAATATGATGTTTCAACATTGAATTAAAGTTTGTTTCCAACTTATATTCAGTATAATAACACCACAAAAATTTAAAAAGTTCTAAACATATTATTTACATATCTGAGACTAATATAACTTATCTTTAGTTCCAGCATATATTTTAAATTTGAAAGGATAGATTTATCATACAGCTTTCTAATTTGTTTATTTATTTTTTATAATTGTTAAAATTGGACTTCAAAATTATACCTTTTGTCTTTTTTGTTTTTTTTTAAGTAATTGATAATTCAATTTGGTGTAATTAAACCTGGGTAAACCAGGACTAAACCTTTTTATGAGAGAAAAAAAAATACATTGCATTTCAACTTGACGTTAACAATACAACTGATGTTCTTCTGTAAATGAACCATTTAATACTCTTCTGTCTGTAGTGATCCGATTTTACACTAAAAAGTAGTTTTAATTATTGCTATCTTCTTCGCATAAAACAATTTTAATTTTGGTATGGACGATAAATAGCAAAATACACAAAACGTACAATGAACTTTAGTCTGCAAGATGGTCATTTCGAGGAAAAAAATGTCTCTGCCGTTCAGACAAAATCAAACATTTTTGAGCCATAAATAAAAACACATGAAGAGACTGATGATACAGAACCATTTCACTAGAGGGCATGAAAGTAATGCTGAATCCGTATGACTGTTTAAAGACAATAATTTGAATTTACAATTTTTAGATCTATGATATAAGATATCATTTTTTCCCCATAATCCTTGAAAGAAAAATAACATAAATGAAAACCGATGCATTGCACCAAAACAAAAGCTAGATTTCAAAAGTTTTTGTTTTCAAACCTGGTGGTTGTAGAAGACGTTTGCTATTGGTAACAGCAGATTCATTTTGTTGGTCACTATCACTTGACGATTGTTTGGGGTTACCCGGAATTTGAGACTCCAAAAGGGCAAGTTTTCTTGTTAGTTTCTCCATTTGTTCTTTCATTTGCTTGGCATCTTTCTTTAACATGGAGTTTTCGTCTTCGATTTGGAGATTTTGATTTCTTATTTCTCCAATTTGGTCCTTCATTGCATTATTTTCCAATCGAATATCATTATTTTCAATTCTCAGCTGTGTCAGATCATTTAGAACTTTGTCCACTGTTTCTTCTGAAAAAAATGAACATGTATCTATAACTAATAACTAAATACCGAAGTTACTGTGAATTTACTTTCTGCATGTATCTATATGATGTCTTTGTGGCATTGTTTAAATTTTCTGGTAATTATAGAATCGTAAGAAAAGTAAAATATAAGTTCTTTTTTGTGAACAGCATACATTTGTACTACAAAATTTTCAAACAATAACAAAAAATGTATCTTGTATTCTGTAGTGCTTTGTTGGGATGAATCATTGCTAGTTCCTAATTCAAAGCCAGGGAGGGCAGTTTGATTTTAAGTTCCGTTCGTCAATTTGCATGCCATTTTTCGCAGTTTTTGTATCGGGTCGGTACACTTTAACGAGATGAGCAGTAGCTTACTTTCGTTTTGACCTCGTGGTTATCAGATGTGTTTTGGACCTTTATTTTGTTCAATTTTCTATGTCGTTTTAATCCATACTACAACAGGTCATGATATGATATTTGTATCGGTTTGACTAGATGAGGTCGTTTCAATTTGAGTTTAATTTTTCGATTGTATGGGGGAAATGTTGCAAATTACAATACTCTCAAAAGTCTGTTACAATCAAAAGGCAAACGATTTATAATAATTAATATATGCCACGTTTCTGTCGTTTTAATGTATTACAGCCAATCAAGATCTTAAATGGCATTTTGCGGTGTTTGTGAGTATATAATCCCTGAAGGACACCGTTGACAAGCACCAGTTATTATTGAGAGTGTATGGCTATTTTTCCAATAGTTTATTTGTTTCTTGATGTGCCAAATAACGATTTTAATTAAAACAAATATTCAAACATTGTAACATTGTTTATATCTGACAAAATTGCATTTAAGTGGCAGCTGAAGTAAATGAAATTTGCACCTATGACGAGGAACAACAATAATAGCGTTGTTTCTTTTGCTTGGTTCTGCCATGTACTTGTAGAGACTTTGTCTCATGTGCATTTACTCCATATCCTTTCATTGTTTATTTGTCTCTCCTGCAGTGTGCAATCTGTAAAAAGATTTCCCGTGCGAGAGATGTATGCTCTTTATATTTCAAATCGTAAGGCAATTTCTTATACAGATGTACTATCAAATTTTCAACTGTTGGCATTTATTATTTTTGAAATTTCCAAATATTATTCTGATCATCTGCTTATAGTGCCCATATTTCGTTATTCATTAATGCCAAGTTTTCTTACAATCGATTTGATGAGTGCCCTATGTTTTTCTATATGTTGTAATCGTCCACTAGCTTGAGACACTGGTGTTTTGTCGGGCAACGGATGATAGTGATTGTAAGAGCACTTGATTCAAGTTTGTTGACGATCCCACATCCATGACCAGAACGGGCATGGAAGTTGTGTTTTTCAACAATTACACTAAAACCGCTGCTAGAACTTACTATGAAGTATAAGCACAGCCCATTGTTGAAGGCCTAATGGTAACTTCAAGATCAAGAACAACAATAAAAGTTTTGTTCCTTTGCTTTGTTCTATCATGTGTTTGTAGCATTTGCATTTACTCCATATCCTTTCACTGTGTATACAAACGCCATGAAAACTTTACAAACTAGCTCACTAGAATTTGCATCCCCCTTAAAAATATCGAGGATGCTGATTCATATTCAATACCGACTTCGGAAATAACCGAAATATTGAACTTAAGTGTATTTCTAGTAACATCTCACTTAACTTTGTCCATGAAATGCACACGTCATACATTTATATACCAATTTCAATGGCCCGAACTGTTTTTATAAAACATATCTGTTACGAATGCTTTGACTTGGTCGCAATCTTAGGACTTACCAAAAGATTCTATTACTTGGCTACAAGCAAGTTCTAAAGAAACAGTGGTATTACTTTCATCTTCGAACTTCTGATATGTCTGATTACTCCCCTTTGGGTCGTTGTCTCTTTGACACATTATCCGTTTCCCTTCTTTTTTCTATTACATGGGGAATTGGTCATAGGATTATGGAAAATTATGACATGAATTGTACTTTCTTCTAAACCAGGAAATTTATAAATGATAATGCTCATATGCTGGATGTTTCACATTTGTTCCCAGATGATTTCAGAATGAACGAAATGAAATGTGAGAAGATGACTCTAGACGAGATTCAGCAGGGACAAGTGCAATGAACATTGTGTTTAATTGTGTATTAAAATAAACTTCCACTGCAGACAAAAAGAACATTTTGTATGTGAAACTTGTATACATGTTTTTTTAATACTATTACTTACGTAGTGATTCAGAATCGAATCCAATTACAGTTACAAAGCCATTTGTAAACAAAGTTGATAATACAAATAGTAAATTTAATTTGGTCACCATTTTAAATTTATCTAAATGTCAAATGACGATATTCTTATCTTCATAACAAGTATTTATAACAGACGAATACTCTCAATTCGGCAATTTACATGAAATAAAAGGGACAACGGGAAACATCTACAATGACTGAAAATTATAATTACATGCCATAATCTGCTAGGAAACTACACAGAAAAACACAAAGAAGACAAAAGACAAACGTAAACAACGATAGGAACTCTTGGTACCGGCACTAGCACAAACCAGTGGTTTTTTGGTACCCAAACCTGTCCCGGTTCCCTATACGAATAAAACCGCAAAACAGTTAGACTACTAACTCCATAACCACAATCGTAGGAGATAATATGACAGTACATAATTTAGAAAGGTAGGTCAAGGGATGCTCGCCACTAATCTGCTGGCTAGCTCAAGGAAATAAATTAAAATTAATTAATTAAAATTAAATTAATATGAAACAAAGTGTTGCGCAAGGGCTACAAGTAGTATGATAAATTAAAAAATATAGGTGTGGTGAGCCACGATTAAAAGGAAAAAAATGTCTAAAACAAATAATAATGAAAAAATACCATAAAAAGCTTAAAAAGTAAAAAGAAGGGGCCAAACGTTTCGGTCGCTAAGACCTTCATCAGTGGTGTACAGGGCCAAGGAAAGTAAGAAGTGGACGTGTCCAACACAAATGGCAAATAAAACTACTCAGTGAAGTCTGCTGGTGAAACACTGTCGCACTACGGAAGAAAATCAAACTAAAAACTTCTCTGAGGATTTGGTAAAAAATCATCATTTATTTAAGTAGACATCGGTAGTATCAGTGAGAGACCAGTATGTAGGTTTCAGGTCACTAGGTCTCAAAGCTAATTTAACGAGCAAGCAGAGTATCTTGTCAATATCCCCTATTACGTAACGAATGCAATTTACGTCCAAGCTTTTCTGGATTTTTAATTAGTTTCTGGCATTTAAACAACAATTCCGTACAAACTAGGAAAAGAAATGCTCTTAATAATAAGCTTTTTGCGAGTAACGCCATATTTAGATATTAAATATTCATATCTATTATAAAACTTCTTAAATGCATTCACCAACGTATGAAATCTGTAACCCTTTTGAAAATGTTTGGCTGTGATAATTAAAATCATCAAGAGTAGAACAAACACGTACGAATCGTACTAGTTGAGAAATGTACACCCGTATGATGGATCTAAAGGAATGTCCTTACCAAGAAAAGGGAAATTAGTAATAGGGAAATCAAAATCACCCCTTTTATTATAAATTTTATTTTTTATTTTACCAGAGTCAAAACAACGGCAGTGGAATACCGAAGGAACAAAGCGCAAGATTACATAAATCAAAGTCCAGAGACATGTGCAAGGCAAAATCAAGAACACCAGAAGACGGAATATCAAAGACACTACATGCCCACAAAACACACAACCACTACATATACAACACAAAAAACTAAAGCACTAACAATGTGAACTCTCAAAAAAAAACAAAAAAACAGAGTGACATCAGGTGCTCCGGAAGGGTAAGCATGTCCTGCCCTGTATACAGCTCCCGTCACACGGTCAGTGGGACAAATGTTTTGAAAGATCGGTTAGGTTACTCATTGGTTATTGTCATTTTCTAACCCTGAGACAAAACAAATTGAGAACTATGGTACGTGTAACTTCTCTTACCCCCAAACAGTACCAATTAAGCGAAATTTTGAAAAGCTTTTGTAATCACTTTAGTATTCAAACATGGACAATGACAAATCGGTACCAAAACATTACTGACCAAGGCAAAACTAAAATGCAACAAGACAACACAAAAAACTAAAACACTGACAGTGTGAACTCCCATAAAAACCGAGAGCGACATCAGGTGGTCCGGAAGGGTAAGCATGTCCTGCTCTGTATACAGCACCCGTCACATGTCAGCGGGCGAATTCAGGGTAACGTCAAAACCGGTAATGTCAAATCCGGGATGACGTGAATCTAGCTGAAAATGTCAGTTTTCATTTGTGACAATAACATTTTATATCTATCTATGATGTCGTGGTGACGGTCATAGGACATTTTTCTTTTAAAATTGACTTAAAGTATGGATGTATCATCATATCAAAAAAAAAAGGGGGGGGGGGGGTAAATGTTAAGGAGACAACATCCATATCCAGGTCAAAATGCCCAAAACAAAGCATCTAGAGATCACCGTCTTCAACACAGTGAGGAACCTCACACCATATAGCAAGCCTTAAATGGCCCAAAAAGTAAAAAAAATGAATAAATAAATGGATCAAACCACATCCAATAACCCGAATATCAAGAAACTAAAATTTTATGAGAAGACAAGGACAAGCCAATGAATAATATTTTCCTGACTTGGGACAGGCGCAAAAATTGCGGTGGGGTTAAACTCGTTTTCTTAGATCCAAACCCTCCCCCTATGTGTGGTGAATGGCTAGAAAATAAATACACAAAAAGACTCACAGAAAAAAATAAAAAAATTAATGGATATGTCCCTTAGTGCAATGACCTTGGTGTAGCAGTGACGTTTGACCTTGAGGTCAAATACGTGATTTTTTTAAGGGTTGACCTGTCAAAAGTATAACTTTTTCATCTTTTGACATAGAAAAAATAGATTTGCATATAGGTACTCATCGTAAGAAGGGTTGTTGCATACAAAGTGATCGTTTTGTACTTTGGTGTTGTAACGTTTTATTATACCACCGAAAAGCGGATGGTATATAGTATTCATGTTGTCCGTCCTTCTGTCCGTCCGTCTTTTTGTACCCAAAAGCTGGTATCCACTACACCTCCTAAACCACTTTTTGGAATTTCATGAAACTTATGCAGGAGTTTTATTACATGTTGTAGATTTGCACCACGAATTTTATTTTCCATTAATACTGCTGTTTTTTTCAGAATTTTGACATGTCTTTGACTTAGTCATTTTAGCTTGATGCAAACCATACGGTGACCACCTGGTATCCACTACTCCTCCTTAACCACTGGTTGGAACTTTATAAAACCTGATTCTGGAGTTAAATTACACATTGTAGAGGGGGTCTCGATGGGGGGTACCTTTCCCGAAATCCCTGCAATTTTTTCTACACTTTCCCGTTTCATGAGCGGGATAATATTTTACAAAGACTCTTAAAGAGACCCCTTTTTCCCATTTCACGGGCTCAATTTTCGGCATTTCCCGCTTCACGCTGGACATCCTTTCCCGTTTTCACGTGCAGTTTTTTCCCACGATCCCATTTCCCGCTTGCTTAAAAAGGTCAATCCCGCTTCCCGCTTATACCCCATCGAGACCCATTGTAGATGTACAATACGGATTTTGTTTTTCCATTATTATAACAGACTTTTGAAATGTTTTGGACTTTGTCCTTTTAGCTCTTTTAGCTTTTGTTTTTCTTTGTTATTCACATTGACATGAGATATTTGATGTGGTCTATCATCATGAGTATATGCCCGGTACCACAGTGACTTTCAGATGAACTTGACCTTTTAGCTTTCAGTCAAATACTTGCGTTTTTAAAGTGTTTGTAATAACTTTTGTATCTTTTTAAGACTGATTTATGTCACACAACATAGTGACTTTAACCTTTGCCCTTGAGGTCAAATTACTGATTTTTTTGTTGGTTTTTTCTAACCTGAATTTCTTATATCTTTCGATCTAGACTTAAGATATTTTTTGTATGAGTCTATTATGGGAAGAAAAGGACCAGATCATATTAACCTTTATATGAACTTTACCTTCTCAAAGTGGAACTTTTTTAAGTTTTACCTTGACGTCAGATATTTTGTATGTTGCAAAATCAGCATTTAAAATAATCGTATAACAAAATGACCTTTGCATGCTTTATGCATTTGACCTTGAGCTTTGAACATTATTTTAAATAAACTGCATTTTTAAGCGTTGCCCATAACTTTTTGATCAGGTGACATAAATTTACGACATTAATCATGAGATGTAATCATCATAAGAAGAGTTTGTCGCATACCGAAATGTTACCTTCGTCTGACCCTGAAATTTGACTTTAGTTCGCTCAAATTCCTCAAATAGCTGTAGTTCTTCTCTTGCTCGAATTTATGACCTAGAACTACATAATCTTTCTTGTCTTTACTACAATATCTTTTGTCAAAATATTATATGAAAGGGAGACACAAAATAATTGTTTAAGTTCTCTGAAACTATTGCCTTAATTTTATGACGAACAACTAAAACTTTAAATATGCGATGAAGTGATATGAATTAAATGCACATAAAAAATTCTATACAAATACATGGTAAAACAAATTGAGCAAAATAACAACGCTTTTATTGTTCTTAGTCATCTTGAAGTCACTTTGAGGCCTTCAACAACAAGCTTTACTAAAACCTCATTGAAACACGAGCACTACCATATAGCCATAAACGATGGCATTTTCGTCTACTTATACATGTTGCCGAATTGAACAATATTTATGCTGATCTAAAGTTTAAGAAAAGCAAATTATCTTTCTTACAACTCGGGCATGAGGTTAAATATACGTTGATGTTCTTTTGATAATTTACCTATGTTTGATATAGAGTAGCATTAGCGGATTCGGGGGGGGGGGGTTCTGGAATTGGAACCCCCCATTTTGTTGGGCAATCATTGAATTGTTTGATAAATATCCTGATTACTCCCAAAAATTTTCAAATTTGAATCCCCCTTTTCTAATTGCCTGGATCCGCGACTGCTCTCATCTCTGTACTTCTGTCGATTATGTGTTTCCCTTCTTCACCTATAAGAAAAACAATTGATTTCGCAATGTGTGCATTTTGCAATTTCACGATTTATTGGATGATGAAATAGTCATGCTCTTGTCTTTAAACAATTTTCTATCCCTACAATAACTTTATAAAACGTTGGGGAAAGCATTATGAAATTGTTTTTAAAATAACAAAAATATGTTTTATTGTCGTGATTTTTTATTTGGTTAAATCCAATATACAACATGATAAGAAAGGTAACGCTGGTATTTTAGTCAACTGATATGATTCATACGCTGGTCATTGATTACTTCCCCTTTTCAACCAATAATTTGCATACACCTGTGGCAGTGGATATTTGTAATTTTATTTCGAAAAAAAAATACAACTTATCAAACATTATTTTAAGCAATATTTTGTGAAATCATAAAAGATGCCGTTAGCGCGAAAACTTTTGATAAATGATTCGTGTTACTTTATTTTGAAACAGCAACAAAATTAACTGTACCAACTGTGCACCTCTCATAGCAGATTTATTTCTTTATGGCTACGAGTCATAATTCATTGCAAAAATTCAAAAAGACCCTCCTAAACAGCATTTAGTGGATAAATTTAACAATACATATAGATATTTGGACAATATTTTGGCTTTAAATAATCCTGAATTTTCTAAATTTGCAGATAAAATTTATCCTGCAGAACTTATTTTAAATAAATCCAATAGCAGCAGTGATCATACTCCTTTTCTTGATCTTGATATATCAATAAATCAAGGAAAGTTGAACACTAAAGTTTGTGATAAAAGGGATGATTTCTCCTTCCCTATAGTCAATTTTCCCCATCTCGACGGCGATGTTCCGTTAGCCCCTTCTTAAGGGGTCTACATTTCACAACTTGTGCACAAGTATGTAGTGATGTTTCTGACTTCAACTACCGAAATCTTTGTCTCACTGAAAAACTTCTGCATCAAGGGTTTAAATATCATAAATTGTAAAAAACATTCCTTAAATTTTATTTTAGATACATTGACTTTTTAAGAAAATTTGGTTCTACATGCAGGGCTCTTATACAACACGGCATTTCACATCCAAACTTCTATGGAAATATCATTTACAAAGCGCATAAATTCAAAAAAATTCCTTCCAAACATATTAATCCGTTGTACAAACTTACTCATAAAGGATATGAATACAGCATTGTTGTTTATTTCTGGTTTTTGTTTTCAAAAATATTGATCACCTCCTAAATGCTTTACACCATAACTAAACAATTTTTCATATTGGCAGTATTTGGCATTGCACAATATCACGTTCTTCTTTCATAATTGATGACGTTGTTATACAAAATCTATTTAGAAGTGTTTCAATTGAAGTTTCATATGTAAGAAGGCTTGATGTCATAGTCAACGGAAATTATGTCCTTAGCTAGCTGTCAGTAACTGCGAACATTTGTCCGGACATTGTCTTTATGTATTGTAAGGGTACATGTCTTGATAAGTTAAATTTGTACTTTTCTAGTTTTATTTTTACTGTGAGTCTTTTTGTGTATTTATTTTTTAGCCATTTACCACACATAGGGGGAGGGTTTGGATCTAAGAAAACGAGTTTAACCCCACCGCAATCAATTTTTGCGCCTGTCCCAAGTCAGGAATATGTTGGTCATTGGCTTGTCCTTGTATTCTTGTAAAATTTTAGTTTCTTGATATTTGGTTTATTAGATGTGGTTTGTTTCCCTTCATTTATTCCCCTTTTTATGCCCCCAGATGGAGGATCGGGGGCATATTATTTTTGTCGTGTGTGTGTGTGTGTGTGTGCGTCCGACACTTTAACCTTGGCTATAACTTTTGAACTATTAAGGATAGAATTATAATACTTGGCAAGTGTATAGATTTAGTCAAGAGGAACATGTATAAGCAAGAAAAAAAAATAAGGTTAGGTCAAGGGTCAAGGTCACAGAGGTTAAAATTAAAAAAATCCATTTTCATATTTTTTTTGTATTTAAAGAAAGATAACTCCAAGATTCCATTTTCAAATTTATTACGCTAATAAAATTGGTGCTGGGGGCATATGCAGTGTTTCACAAACACATCTTGTTACCTTTTTGTTGCCATATAGGGCTTGCTATATGGTGTGAGGTTCCTCATTGTGTTGAAGACCGTACTGTGACCCCTAGATGCTTTGTTTTGGGTCGTTGTAACCTGGATATGGGATGTTGTCTCTGACTTTTAACCCAATTCCTTTCCTTTTCATAAATGCTATCAACAAGAAATGCACACACTTATGTGTTTATTTTATTTATGTTGGTATTGCTAATACATTTTTCATACATATTATCCCTTTAAAGTTTATGTTTGATACATCTTTATGTTTACAAAATTCACAGTACCGAAACTTAAATGTTTATCTGTTACTGGTTCAGTTAGCATGAAATATAAAAATAATCTAATAGAATTGCATTTTAACTTAATTTGAAATAGAAGTTGTTTTATTTACACATGTCATAAATCTCAGTTCACTTTTATATGTGTAGAGATAATGATAATCTAACTTAAATTCTTGAAAGACGTGGACTCATTTGGAAGATTTTATTAGGATAGAGTATGCCGCAAAACAGTAAGTGAACTGTACTGTACATTTGTTGTAACATTTTTTCGATTTTAATAACAAGAATTTTAAAAATGCTTTGGAAGATTTCATCACCCACATGGTTCGTTTAATATATATATATATATGTATATATACATGTCATGTATGTGACTGAAAATGTTGTAATTGTTTCCTTATATGAGCTCTCCAATCTAAAAACAAAAAAAAATCCACTTCCGGGTATTCATTTCATATCCAGATCGACTACCCAGAAATGCAAGCATTGTTATTAAAGCGAATTCGGTATGGCGACCTAGGGGAAGATAACTGAGTTTTCGAAAAGGCCAAATTGCCATCTTTTAATTTCTTGGTCATTGCGTTCTTTTTCTTTATAATTTTTTTCTGCTCAAGGACGTTTATTGTCGAAGAGACGGTTTGGGTAAACAGTATTAAAAGTGCAATTTGACATTTGATAGTAATGCTTAGAACTACGAATTTAACCAAGTAAGTGGAATAAATTATGCAGTAAATTCTTTTTTTTTTAATTTGACAAACGTGTAATCTAGTGGTGGTGCATTAATATTTACTTTCTGTTTTAAAATAGATGTCATGGTTGGTTTCTAACAATGTAAAATGAGGCATAGATTCACGAGATCAAATCCCATCACCATAATAAAAGATCTTATCTAGAGTAACAAACATTCAGGGTCTATTAAATAGAAGTTCTCGGATTCTTAATTCACATGGCATGAGTGTATTTCTTCAGGTTGAAACTATGATCTTGTTAATTTACTGGAAACAGATGAAAATTTAAGATATATACAATCTACATGTTACAGAAAAAAATCAAAGATAGCTGATTACTGGAAAGGGTTCAATCATTTTGTGTTCTTTGCTACCTTTTAAGTCTTTGTCATTGAATTAAAATGCAACTTGCATTCCAGTTATACAGAAAAATGTCAAAACTGGGCTTAAACAATAAAACTTTAAGAATTACTATTTTCAAAGGAACATGTGAAATCGTAAGAATGAACGAAAGGAGATGAAGCTTTTATAGTCTCATTTTACACAAATTAAAATTTTCTTTAAAACTAAGATGTATCTCCCTCTTGCATAGCTCTATTCTCAGCTGAGTTTTGCCTTCCTATTTAAATGTTCTCTATCAGATTTCACACATGTTTTGGTATATGAATTTCCAAATGTTTTGATTTGATCTGCACTGAAGAGACATAAGTTGTCGAAATGTACATATGCAGAAACTAAATTCACAGTAACTTCGGTATTTTGTCTTTTAACAGCAATTCAATCTTAAAAGGATGGTTCAAATAGAATCCAAATCCTGACTCTTAATTAAAGCAGCTTAGAATGAAATCCCTCGCCCCTACCCATTGTAGTGTCGAACGACACAGTTGCATAATAGCTATTATTTGAAGACTTATTTGATATCAGTATTTGGAGATAATTGCACTAGACATTCATTTAATATCTAATTTTCTTGATTTTTGTCCTGAATTTCGAATCTGCTTATTGAGTACAATTATAGATATTTGAATGTTCTATCTCTTATCGAAATCAGGTCTATACGTGACCAGGATTGAACAAAAAATAAGTACAATGTCATGTTCATGGCCTTAGGTTTACAAATATAACTACGTGTATTTGCACATGTACCTGGTATTTTTAGTCAATGCAAATTTCCGAATGAATGCACATAAAGTGTCTTTAAATGCTTTTGGGCTCATTTTTGTCCCCCGCCGCAATGCGGAGCGGGGACATAGAAATGCCGGGCGTCCGTCCGTCCGTCCGTCTGTCCGTCCGTCACACTTTCTTGTAAGCGCTCTCATGCATACAAATTATAACGGATTTTCATGAAATTTATACCAAAGGTTTAGATGATTAATACCTTGGTTAAGTTCGAAAATCAGCCTTGGTCGATATTTTTTGACGGAGTTATGGGACTTTGACGAAAATAGTGACGCGGTTTTAGCCAAAAATTAACCTTGTAAGCACTTTCATGGCTACAAATTTTGACGGATACTCATGAAATTTATACCAAATGTTTATAACATTAATACCTTAGTTAATTCGAAAATCAGCCTTTTTTCAATATTTTTTCGAAAATCAGCCTTTTTTCAATATTTTTTCGAAAATCAGCCTTTTTTCAATATTTTTTTTACGGAGTTATGGGACTTTGACGAAAATAACGACACGGTTTTAGCAAAAATTAACCTTGTAAGCGCTCTCATGGCTACAAATTTTGACGGATTCTCATGATATTTATTCCAAATGTTTATACCATTAATACCGTAGTTAAGTTCGAAAATCAGCCTTCGTCGATATTTTTTGACAGAGTTATGGGACTTTGACGAAAATAACGACACTGTTTTAGCCAAAATTTGACCTTGTAAGCGCTCTCATGGCTACAAATTTTAACGGATTTTCATGAAATTTATACCAAATGTTTATATCACTAATACCTTGGTCGAGTTTGAAGATCAGTTTCGGTCGAGACTTTTTGATGGAGTTATTGGACTTTGACCAAAATAACACCACAGTGTTAGCCAAAAATTGACCTTGTAAGCGTTCTCATGCCTACAAAATTTGACGGATTCTCATGAAATTTATAGCAAATGTTTATACCACTAATACCTTGGTAAAGTTTGAAAATCAGTCTCGGTCGGTATTTCTTGACGGAGTTATGGGAAATTGTCGAAAATAATGACTCTGTTTTATCTAAAAATTTACCTTGTAAGCGCTCCCATGGCAACAAATTTTTACAGATTTTCATGAAAATTATACCAAATGTTAATTCCACTAATACCTTGGTCAAGTTGGAACATCTGCCTTGGTCCATCCTTTTTGTATCCCCACATGTTTAATTTTGGAACTGCCCTGAATGTTTGAAAATATTTCAATTTCATATACAGTATACTAGGGTATTGCATGAGCGGCGGGGGACCCAGGGATTCTATTCTTGTAATAAATTGTTTCCGTACATCTTTGATATATTCTTTCGAAAAGCACATAAGTGGTGATTGGTCCGAAAGAAATTTATCAGCCAAAATAATTATACTTTTTCCCCTTTTTAACAACTAATACTATGACTTTATTTCAAACATCGCTTGATGCAGTTTACGTTACGAGTCCAAGCTCCTCATAATGCTCCCTGTTACATTCAACTATTTATCCACGGTAATAAATAGTTACATAAATACAATATAAAAAGTATAAGCACACACATGTATAATACAGTACAGTATATCTTTTGAAAATTATGTCATAATTTCATCGATTATTTAAATATTTTTATTAAGGCTAATCAATTTTTATTTTCTGCATTTTCTCGTAAGGATGTATTCTCTTGAGGGGGTCAAAATTTTCCTGCATCAAGTTTTTCTTGAAACCTACATTTTTATAATGCTAAGACCCTGACAAAATCATTTTTGACATAAAACCATATGTTCGTGTGCATATTTTTGTGCTATAGTAATTTAAAAACCCTTATTTTTGACGATTTTGTGCAAATTTCATCAATTTTAGCCTATTTTGGGGACATTTGTGGCTAAAATATCGATTACCAGCATCAAGTTTTCTCTCAAAGTTTACAGATTGTTAGATCTCATGAGTCTGAAGAAATATCACCAATAAAAAATATAGGTCCGTGATGATATAAGAAAGTTTTGTAAGAAAATGTTGCTTTTTTTGGTCAAATTCAAGACTAATCAAAATCTGTAAAAATCTAGATTTTTCAAAATTCCCATCAACTAGATAGTCAAAACTCACCATTTTTTGTTTAAATAGTTGGGCAATTATATCTCGAAGAACNTGGAAAAGAAACCATATGAATAAGATGAGTACTTTTCTTGAAAATTAATTTTCATTATCACTACCCCAAAATCGGCTTAATTCTGATGGAGATCAATGGTCAAATTTGGTCAAAAATTAGAATTTTCTATTTTTCGAAAACTACTGGTCGTAGGCACCAATCTGGGAGGGCCAATATACAATATATATCAATGAAAAAATGTCGCTCATATGGCAAGTTTTGAGAATTATTCGTAAACGAGATTTGAACGAACTGAAACCTCAGGAGAATACATCCTTAAATTAAATTCTATGACAAATATATCAAATACATATACAGTTTTTATACGCCCGTCTAATGACGAACGTATTATGGTATACCGATGTCCGATTGCACGTCCGTCCGTCCGTTTTATATGTCGCGCTCTAACTTGACATCCCTTTGGCTAATTTACTTCAAACTTTGTAGAGGTATTAGGTATAATGGCCTGAAGATCTGCATACTATTTTATTAAATTTAGATTTTTTTTTGCAAGAGTTATGGGACTTTATTCGTCAAATTTAAGTCACCCTTTTACATGTCGCGCTCTAACTTGAGAAACATTTGGCAAATTCACTTCAAACTTTGAAGAAGTATCGAGTTAGATGGGATAATGTTCTTGAAATTTAGATTTTTCTTGTAAGAGTTATCGGACTTTGATAAAAAAGGCAATTTTTTACATGTTGCGCTTTAACTTGACAATCCTGGGGTCAGTGCACTTCAAACTTTGTAGAGATATCAAGCTTAGTTAGCCAGAACGATTAAAGTTGCATTCTAAATTGAGAACCCCTTACCTAAATCACCAAAATTTTTCTGAGTGACTACAGGGGTATCATGCGGCTTGGGGTAGCTGTTTATTGTATTATAATTAAACTTTAATATTGCTAAAAACTAATTTAGCCAAAAATTTTATATCCTAAAATAAGATGTTTCGAAGTTATCATAAACTTTTTTTGACATTTACCTAAAACCCCGTGTATTTTGTCCCATAAGTTTTCAAGATTAGAACATGAGACAAAATAGTGTTGGTAATCTTCAATATTGCTACAGAAATTACAACAAGTACCACTAACTACTTTCCACTGAAATAAGAGTTTTTTTTTGTTTGACTAATGTCTTGTTAAAGTTTCCATTTGAAATTGTTTCACTTATTTTCTTACATGCACTAAAAATAAATTATTTCTTTAACCCTTTCCTTATATAGACTTTATATATCTGTCCTGGGGATTCGAAGGGGGCGCAAGCCCCCTCACCGGAAAGCAAGTGTTTTGGGCCATACATCCTCGCTAGATAGCCTTGCCTATATCTCATAATGTGGATTTTTGGATTTTGGCGAGTTGCTACCGTAGTGTGCACTGCAGATTAAAAAAAAAATTGAAACTTGAATTTTGAGGTCAAAAATTGTTAAAAAATGTATAATTTTGGTCCCTTTTAGGCCCCCTGTTGTCTCCATGGCAACAGGGGTTGTGAAAGCATTTTTCTGGAGACAGAAACCAGGTTGTGAAAGCATTTTTCTGGAGACACTAGGCCACAGTGTACTCTCACCAAGTATGAACCTTCTGGGTTGAATTTTAAAGAAACTAGAACATTTTGATTTTCCAGCTCAGTTCAGAATGGTCAAAAATTGACTTTTCAGCCAAGTCTCAGAAAGGAAAGGGTTAATGTTAAACAAAGTTAACCATTTCTTAAAACCTATTCATTTCTCGAATTTACTCTCTAAATTTTATGAAATATTTGTAAATAAGGTTATATGATGTAATACATAGATCTTTACCTTTCCAAATAACTTGATTTTTCTAAAGTTAACAGCACTTTTTATAAATATTTCTGAACTTCAATGAGTAAATGTTGTGTAAAAATGCACAATTCGAACATCCAATTTGATTTAATTTTTCAATTGTCTTCATGACAATTTCTTGCGAAATGAAACTATTGTAATCAATTATATCATTTACGTAACTGAGATCACTTTTTATCCAATTTTCGAAAATTGATGATTTATTCTGAAATTTTACACATTTGTTGTTCCACACGTACAATACTTATTTCTTTATTTCTGTGAACGTAGCTGATTTGTTTAATTTACAACTACATGATAACTTCCAACATTATATAATTTCTTTGTAGAATTCCGGAATATTTCGAAAATATTCATTCAAATTGCCCCTATCATTATTTGTTATAAAACTAACGAATTTTTGCCTACAACCCTTAAATATTTTAGTGGTATGACTTTCCAGTTGGGCATATCACCATTTACTAGACATGTAACCCATGAAAATTTTTTTAAAGACAAAAAAACTTCTAAAATCAATCATGTGTAACCCACCCTGTTCATGCAATCCAATTATTGTGTTTCGTTTTACTTTGTCCGGCTTATTATTCCAGATAAATTTGAAATATTTCCTTTCAATTTCTTTTATATAAATATTGGGACTATACAAATCCTTTATATTTAAAAATTGGTAAAATAAGTGTCTTTATTATTAAAATTTTTCCAAAGGGAGTCAAATTCTTTTTTGCCATGCATCAAGTAGTCTATTCATTTCATTTATTTATTTCCCCAGTTTAGTTTTTCACAATCTTCCTTGGAATAACCAAAATACACTCCAAGAGCCTTCACTAGACCATTTGTCGCAATAATTCCTGCAACTGTATCCCTTCATGTTTATAACCTCCCGAACCACATTCCTTCTGTTTTATTTCCCTTTTACCTTAATCCGAAAAGGACCCAAATTTTCCTATCTCGTTCATGGCAATTTCAACATCTTGTTTTGTTGTTTTGAACTACAAAACAAAGTCGTATGTTTTGCCAGTTATGTAATTTAAATACAATGATTTTTAGGGTCTAATTCAATATTAATCCCTTTCACTTCTGTATTGCTTCGTAAACGTAACGCTATTATTTCAACAGATAAAACAAACAGAAAAGTCGATAAAGCACATCATTGACGAATCCCTCTCGTATTTTTGAAGACCTCGGATATCCCACTATTATTCATAACACAATTTTGAATATTATTATATAAAGTCTTGACACAACTAATACTACATTCATTAAATCCAAAATATTTGAGAACAGTCAACATGAAAATCCAATCTAACGGAATCAAATACCTTAGAAAAATCTTCAAAACTATCGCTTCTTCAATTTTGTGAAATTCTTTACAATCTATATGATGTCTTGGATTTGTCTAATGTTAAAACCGATAAATCTGCCTTCTACACAGCCGGTCTGATATTGGGTATTATTATATAGAGGACGGTGAAAGATTGAAAATTCTCAGTGAAATAAAAGTGATAATTAACTGTGAAATTATTTTCCATAATTTCACTCTAGGAAGTGACGTCACAATAGACGTCGTCAACGTTGTTGCTAAGTAAACGCCTCAGCGGGTTAACATGGAAAACGTAGTTCACGAAGAAAATCTTAAATTAAACCATCAAGTATACAAGAAGTGGTCTATATAATAAAAACAATAACTAATCCGAGATTCTGATTATCGAAAATATTAAACTTATGATCGAAAAACACTGTAATTCACTCATGCGCTGCGCGCATTCGTGAATTACTGAGTTGTTCGATCATTCGTTGAATATTTTGCGATAATCAGAATCTCGGATTAGTTATAGTATAAAAATCTGCATTTTTTCCAAAATTTCCTATAAAATTCCAATGTTATACCATCTTAACTGGGCTATTTATTAAGCTTCATTTTAAAAATAGCTGTAGTACATTCTTCAACTGTAATATCACCATCACAAACGGATTTGTCAATTTCTTTTATTTCCAGATTACTATGTGTATCAAATTTATACTTATCGATAGTGTTTTATCTGGCTTCTTAGAAGGATATTCATCTTCATGATAATTTGCTTACATGTCTCCCTGTTCCGTTACAACTTCCCCGTCTTTTAAACTTAATTTATTAATAGATTTTTAATTTGTCTCTGTTTTTTTTTACCCCTAAAATAAGAATTACCCCCCCCCCAAATTCAATTCATTTCTCTCTCGATCTTACTTCTACTCCCTTTGCTCTTTTTTGTAAATCGCACTTATTTCGTTCTCAAGTTCGTGTATATCTCTATCTGTTTTTTAACGTTAAAACGAGAATATTTCCATGAATAGCGTCCATATTTCTCTTTGTTTATAAACTCTTTACATTGCCTGACAAAAAGACTTGTAGAAGACAATCGCAACATATAAACTTGATTTGCAATTACAAGCAATAGCTGATGTTACACTAGACGACCAATTCGATTATTCCATCTTAATCGCGATTCCATCTTATTCGTAGCTTCAAATTCTAGCTTGAAATCAATTTTTGTCGAAATTGGACAAACTCAAACTTTTTACATAATTAGACCGCTATCTTGGGAACGGCGGTCATTTCGATTTTTTTGTCGCATAGATTCCTTCCTATTATCTAACTGAACATATGAACTAGCAACATGAACACAAAATATGAACTAATTCCTCTTAGCAGTTCCTGAGATATAGCATTCTCAATTTTTCAACGTAGATTGGCAGCCATTATGGAAATGGCGGCAGTTTTGAAAATTTTAAACGCATAGCATATAACCTAATATTGTGGTCAAACTTTGTGCAAAGTTTGAAGTCATTTCATTCAGCCATTTGAAAAGAAGAAAGAAAGAAGAAAAGAATAACCAGGCGAAATGTAGAATAAAAATTCAAATACCTAAATTTGAAAGTATGATAATATAGAACAAGTATACCAAAACTGAAATTTATGGAGAGCATACATATCTCGCATGGAAAATCTTTTATTGACTCCACACTGGAAGAGCGACAAACTCAGTTCTTGAATTAGCTATGAAAGGATATACATGTATAGTACATACATATAAAACAAGTTCTTAACAAATACATGGTAAAAACAAGCAATGAAACAACGCTTTTATTATTGCTCTTCATCTTAAACTCATCATGAGGTCTTCAAGAATGAGCTTTGCTCATATCTCATAGTTTTTTCAAGACAGTCCCCTAGCACCGGTTGGGCAGATTTCATTGCCAAATTTGGAGCATTGATACGTCCTTGTTGTATTTAACCCTTGGATGCCGTGTCGTCACCTAACATAAAATTAACTGGCAAATGATTCTTACAAGCGCTGTCGTTTGTTGCCCGACAAAAGACTTAAGATAATGTCAAAAAAAAAAAAAAAAAATCATCACATGTGTATACATAAAAAACTCGTAAATTTCTGCTGAAAAACACCAGATGAGTGAACATTCTTTTTTTAAAAGCTAAACAGTACAAGTGATTTCAGTTTTTGTTCTGCAATATACAATGCAATGTTATTTGTCGAGGCTGACAGTTGGAGAAAACATTAAAAAATTGTTACTTCTGGAACAAGAGAAACATTTTCTACATTTATTACTTCTAGAACAAGAGAAACGTGTTCCACATTTGTTACTTCTAGAACAAGAGAAACATGTTCTACATGTGTTACTTCAAGAACCAGGGAAACATAATCTACATCTGTTACTTCTAGTTGGCTTCGTTTGTCTTTTGTCTTTTACGTGTTTATCCTATTTAGTTCCCTGGCAGAGTGTGGCATGTGATTATAATTTTCAGCCATTGTAGGTGTATTCTGTTATCCATGTTTAACATATACAGTTGTTACTTCTAGAACATGACAAACATATTCTACATTTGTCACTTCCAGAACAAGAGAAACATGTTATACATTTGTTATTTCTTGAACAAAAGAAACATGTTCTACATTTGTTACTTCTTGATCAAGAGAAACATGTTCTGCATTTGTTACTTCTTGAACAAGAGAAACATGTTCTATATTTGTAACTTCTAGAACAAGAGAAACATGTTCTACATTTTGTACTTTTGGAACAAGAGAAACATGTTTTACATATATTACTTGTAGAACAAGAGATACTTTTGCTACATTTTATGCCCCAGATCGAGGATGCTTGTACAGTAAAACATAACCAATCACACCATTATACCATACACCATACACCATGCACCATTACACCATACACCATGAACCATTACACCATATACCATACACTATTACACCATACACCATTGCACCATATACCTTACACCATACACCATGCACCATGCACCATACACCATATACCATGTACCATACACCATACACCATGCACCATACACTTAACATCTTACAATGTACACTATACACTATGTCCAGTACAATGTATTTGCATTTTGGTTTTTTTATTTTATAGTGGCCGGAACATACAAGAAATGAATTATATCTTTTTGTAGGACAAAATAAAGATTTTCAATAAAAATTTGTCTCCGCGAGATCTCATTTTTCAGTCTCAACTCTAGAATACTTTCCACAAAGCTTGTTATTTACAATCGTGTAAATAAAATAAAGGGTGATACAGATTTTCGTTTGCCGTATTTTCTTTCGCGTGTTGCTTTTTCTCGCTTTTGAAATGTCATTTTTGCCCTCATCTTACTTATTAAGTATTTCCTTTACATCTTTCGATTATCGACCGTACATTAACATATCATGATGAAGGCGGCAAAGGCTTAGGGTTACATTGTATCATCGTACAGCGTCCATAACCTTTTTTTCGTACACCAAACACGTGAAATGTACATTGTACACGAGAATTTCGATATTTCTTCCATCAAAGATCAAACAGAAGCTATTTCTATTTTTTATACACCGCACAATGACTCATTCCTTTAAAACCCTCATTATCGATCATATGAANACTCATGATCGAAAAACACTGTAATTCACTCATGCGCTGCGCGCATTCGTGAATTACTGAGTTGTTCGATCATTCGTTGAATATTTTGCGATAATCAGAATCTCGGATTAGTTATAGTATAAAAATCTGTAAAGGCGTTGCACTAATACATATGGCAGCAACTTAAGGTCTACGTTTAAAAGTGAAATAGAGCGGTAATTATCAAGCGATAGAGGGCCCCCTTTTTAAACAGAGATTTTTTTTGCTACCAATATTCAGAACGGTAATTATTACATTCTTAAATTTTTTCCAAAATTTCCTATAAAATTCCAATGTTATACCATCTTAACTGGGCTATTTATTAAGCTTCATTTCAAAAATAGCTGTAGTACATTCTTCAACTGTAATATCACCATCACAAACGGATTTGTCAATTTCTTTTATTTCCAGATTACTATGTGTATCAAATTAATACTTATCGATAGTGTTTTATCTGGCTTCTTACAAGGATATACTAGTACATCTTCATGATAATTTGCTAGCATGTCTCCCTGTTCCGTTATAACTTCCCCGTCTTTTAAACTTAAATCATTAATAGATTTTTAATTTGTCTCTGTTTTTTTTACCCCCTAAAATAAGAATTATCCCCCCCCCCAAATTCAATTCATTTCTCTCTCGATCCTACTTGTACTCCCTTTGCTCTTTTTTGTAAATCGCACTTATTTCGTTCTCAAGTTCGTGTATATCTCTATCTGTTTTTTTTTAACGTTAAAACGAGAATATTTGCATGAATAGCGTCCATATTTCTCTTTGTTTATAAACTCTTTACATTGCCTGACAAAAAGACTTGTAGAAGACAATCGCAACATTTAAACTTGATTTGCAATTACAAGCAATAGCTGATGTTATACTAGACGACCAATTCGATTATTCCATCTTAATCGCGATTCCATCTTATTCGTAGCTTCAAATTCTAGCTTGAAATCAATTTTTGTTGAAATTAGACAAACTCAAACTTTTTACATAATTAGACCGCCATCTTGGGAACGGCGGCCATTTCGAATTTTTTTTGTCGCATAGATTCCTTCCTTTTATCTAATTGAACATATGAACTAGCAATATGAACACAAAATATGAATTAATTCCTCTTAGAGGCTCCTGAGATATAGAATTTCCAATTTTTCAACGTAGATTGGCAGCCATTATGGAAATGGCGGCAGTTTTGAAAATTTTAAACGCATAGCATATAGCCTAATATTGTGGTCAAACTTTGTGCAAAGTTTGAAGTCATTTCATTCAGCCATTTGAAAAGAAGAAAGAAAGAAGAAAAGAATAACCAGACGAAATGTAGAATAAAAATTCAAATACCAAATTTTGAAAGTATGATAATATATCCATATAGAACAACTATACCAAAACTGAAATTTATTGAGAGCATACATCTCTCGCATGGGAAATCTTATTATTAACTCCACACTGCAAGTGTGACAAACTCCATGCATTCTTAAATCAACAATGAAAGGATATGGAGTACATACACATAAGACAAGTTCTTTACAAATACGTGGTAAAAACAAGCAATGAAACAACGCTTTTATTGTTGCTCTTCATCCTGAACTCATCATGAGGTCTTCAAGAATGAGCTTTGCTTATATCTCATAGTTTTTTCCAAGACAGCCCCCAGCACCGGTTGGGCAGATTCCATTGCCAAATTTTTAGCATTGATACCTCCTCGTTGTTTTAACCCTTGGATACGGGGTCGTCAACTAACATAAAATTATCTGGCAAATGATTCTTACAAGCGCTGTCGTTTGTTGCCCGACAAAAAAAACTTAAGATAATGTCAAAATAAATCATCACATCTGTATACATAAAACTTGCAAATTTCTGCTGGAAAACACCAGATGAGTAAACACTTACAGTACAGGTAATTTCAGTTTTTTTCCTGCAATATACAATACAATATTATTTGTCGAGGCTGACAGTTGGAGAAAACATTATAAAATAGTTACTTCTGGAACAAGAGAAACATGTTCTACATTTGTTACTTCTAGAACAAGAGAAACATTTTCTACATTTGTTACTTCCAGAACAAGAGAAACATTTTCTACATCTGTTACTTCTAGTTGGCTTCGTTTGTCTTTTGTCTATACGTGTTTATCCTATTTAGTTCCCTTGCAGATTGTGGCATGTGATTATAATTTTCAGCCATTGTAGGTGTTTTCTGTTATCCACCCATGTTTTTTACATCTACATTTGTCACTTTTAGATCAAGAGAAACATGTCCTACATTTGTTACTTCTTGAACTAGAGAAACACGTTCTACATTTGTTACTTCTAGAACAAGAGAAACATGTTCTACATTTGTTACTTCTAGAAAAAGAGAAACATGCTATACATTTGTTACTTCTAGATCAGGAGTAATATGTTCTACATGCATTTGTTACTTGTAGAACAAGGGAAACATGTTCTACATTTTTTACTTCTTTATTAAAAGAAACATGTTCTGTAAAAAAGTTATACTTTTTTCTGTGTACAAATTGTGCTACTTTTACTTTTGCTTGTATTTCTTACCGTTGCAACACATAATTTAGCATGTAGATATGCTTACTCCAGATATTTGTTGGGTGTACTTTCTTGATCCCTTTACTTATGTGTACTTCCTTGATCCCATTTCTCCTTACGGTT
This sequence comes from Modiolus philippinarum, assembly GCA_002080025.1. NCBI lineage: Eukaryota > Metazoa > Mollusca > Bivalvia > Mytilida > Modiolidae > Modiolus > Modiolus philippinarum. The sequence goes on along the minus strand of MJUU01008332.1, from coordinate 106,458 downwards.
CCACTAAAGTAAAAAATTAGGACACTCAGTAAACATAAAAACATTTGTCTGTATTTCTCAAGCTGCAAGAAATGTAGTAGAATATTATTGTGGAATGCTCTCTTTTAAACACAATCTACAAGTACACACTGGGAAAATTGTAAATAAATTCGAATTTTTTATTCTATAGGCGAATCTTTTCATTTGGTAAACACTCAATTTTCCAAAAAATCAGGAGGTCTGAAAAGGGACTTATATGTTTCAAAATTGTTGTGAACATATACTTTGATATCAAAGGAAGGGCAAGCTAATGCCGATTATTTGGAATTATTGATTCAGTTCAATTTTGGTGCTTAGGGGAATTAATTCCACACAATCAGGTCAGAAGTTGCCAAATTTCTACTTTAAAACATATGGTACTAGACAAACCAAGGTTAGCTTGCCCTGCATTACACATTATAGTATTTCGACAAGAATTAGACGTTTTCCTGACCTCCTGATTTTTTTAAAATTCGAGTGTGTACCCAAGGAAAAGATTTGGTTATAAAATCTTAAATTTAAATTAATTCACAATTTATGCAGCAAGTACATGTAAATTATGTTTAAAAGGATGCATTTCGCTATGCTTTATTATTCTATTTTATACAGACAAAAGTTTCATGTTTATTATGTGTCATAATTTTTGACTTTAGTTGAACCTTAACCAACATAATAAATTTTATGCATGTAGAGACAGAATACTGATATTGGTTAGTGAGCAGTGCTCAGTGTTTGGGTAATTCTCAAACAACGCCTGTTTATACTTTGAAAGGTATTACAGGCCGATAAGTGATTAGTTTTTAACAAAAGAAATGGAACTCTTCATTAAACGAAACAAAAAAGGTCTAATCAGATTGTTTTCCGTAGTTACAAATTCCAAAAAGTTGTTTCTAACAGGATAATTGAATGATTTTTTAAATCATGTATTTCATTAAGGTATAGAAATAATGTAAATGTTCGCCGTTTGATTGTTAAGTTTGTAATTAGTGCGTAAATTGCGGTTTAAGTGGACTGAATTGGGTGACTATAATTCTGGATGAATGAAATATACATCTTTGGATTTTCTCCAAAATTGGCATACTGATTAATACAGAATTGATGAATACGTGTGAAAATTTTCATTTCCGCCCTTCCACGCAATTACCCAGAATAAAACCCCAAAGTTAGTGTATTCTGCTACATACTGGCTCTATTTTTAGAAATGAAACCGAATTTACCTACATACGTCATGATTACAACTTACGAGTCAGAGGCCTATTCAGTTAATCGTAATTTGATTTTTATCTATAGTTTGTTTTAATGTATTAAATGGAAAAGTAAACATTCTACTACGGTTCCAAATAAATATTTAGATACATAAATCTACAAACATTCCCGTTAATTTCGTATAATTTTACCATAATGGGGTACATTGATCCCTGTGAGTGCCTCGGCAGTGTTTATAAATAACATTTACCGCCAAATAATGAACACAATGGAAAATACCACCCTCACTTATTCCTTGGTTACGGGATATCATTTTGGATCTTGAAAATATACATCTTTGAAATCAATTATTTCATATTTCCCCTTCAAGATTAATCCTTTGGCTATCTTTTAATACAGAAATTGTGTCCGCCCCCGGTAATTTTTTGCCTTTTAATAATATTTTATTGTCGCCAGGTTAATTTTTGTGTGGTTGCAGTGAAGACATTTGACATCAACTATAAACAATTTAACGTGCAATAGCAGACCAATTGTTAACTTTTATTTTGTAAATGTTTTTGTTTTACTAATGCATCGTTCCTTTGTGATTTATATACCCGAACAAGCTTAATATCTAGCCGTTACTATGGACCATTAACAGACGGCGTGTTCCTAAAATATGGCTGATGAAGTAGACGCCCACATCATTAGCATGTTTAGAAGGGAGATAATTTCACACAATGACTTTTCGGACTGATTACACGTAAGAATTGTGGTCCCAGTTTCGTTAATTCTATTCACCAACCTATTAGCCGGTTCTTCTCTGCTGGCCCGAAAACCGATTTTGTTTTGAAACTTGCAATATCTAAATTTAAGAAAATTTTGTTCAAAACTAAGGAGTGTCTTATTCTCACACAGTTCTGGCCTTAGTTGATTTTGGCTTTAATGTTTAGATCTTATTTGTACTTTTGTTCTCTAATCAGGTTTTACACATAATTTCATTTTGTCTTGATGTAATCTGCACTGAAGACACACAAGTTCTCGAAATGTGCATATACAGAAACAAAATGAACAGTATAAACTTCGGAAGTTTGTTCTTTCTGAATTTGAAAATTACATGATAAGAAGGCTAACTCTGGTATTCAGGTATTTGTGTCAAGTTATATCCATGCCGTATTCCTTTCCCCGACCTGGATTACTCTTCTTTTTGAAGCTATCTCACCGGTAGTACATTTTGCACAGTCCCGTGACAGTGGATATTTTGTGTTAAGTTTAAAAAAAATTAGAAAAAGAAAAAAAATAGAAAATAACAAAAATAACAAAGTGAAAAAAAAATAAATAAAAAAATAAAACAAACTAACAAACAAAAAAAAAAACACTTAACAACTTGTAAGACATCATATTTTGTAAAATAAAAGTTACGGTAAGCGCGAAAACTTTTGATTAGCTTCATGTTACTATATTTTTCGAAATAGCACAATTTTCAAAACATACACTAAAAAAATGCTATCAACAAGAAATGCACACATTTGCTCGAGAAGAAATCAATTCTTTTTGTGTGTGTTTAAACTTAGACATTTTTCACATATACCCTCTCCATATACCGTATAAGTGATTATTTACGCGGGACGCAAATTTCCCGATTTCTTTAAAATTTCGCGTTTTTAAATTATATTCCGCGGTGCGCAAATTTTCGCGACTTCTGTATGATCACAAATAAAGCGAAAATTAAGTCCTCGTGAAGATAACCACTTATACGGTATTTACGTTTGATACCTCCTTTCAATATTTATCTCTACCTGATTCAGTTAACATGAAATCTGGTATATAAAAAAAAGTGGAAATTGCACTTAACTTCATTTAAAATAGAAGTGTTTTATCGACACCTGTCCTATATCTAAATTTGTGCGTGTTGAGATAAAGACAATCTAATTTTAATTTTTGAAAGACGTCGACACATTTGGAAGATTTATTAGGACCAAGTATGTCGCAAAACAGTAAGTTCACTGTACTGTATATAACATTACTTCAATTTCAACAGTAATAATTCTTTTAATGTTCCTTGGGTCGTTTAAAAATGTATATATACATGTCATGAATGCGACTAAAATGTTGTTATTGTTGCTTAATCAATCGGAAGTATAGAAAACATTTTTATTCCCTTTCCGGTTATTCATTTGCCAGGTTGAATACCCGGAAATTCAGTACTGCGACATAAAAAGGGGGGTATGAACGAGTTTTCGAAAGGCCTTTCGCCATGTTTAAATTCTTGCTTATGGCATTTTATGAGGTATTTGTCGGATAACAGATAGCTAGAATACGTGTTACATTAAACCAGCCAGGATTACAGTAAACTGCGAAGGGTTACGCCAACTTTTATTCTTTGCTACCTATTGATCTATGGTAACTTTATACAACCCTTCCACATAATTTGATTGAATCCATATTGTAACAATTTATAAAATGGCTTATAAATTTCTGGTATGCCGTTCATTTGTCCTAACAAAAAACAAGGATTCATGTCTTATATTACCTACAATCTTTGTTCTTGGACATGTGATGATATGATTAATGAACTCAATCTTTGTTCATTTTGGCAGCGCTATTTATCAACAGGTCATAGGTATTTCCTTGGGTACAAATTGTGCACCTATCATTGCAGATCTTTTTCTGTCATGCAACGAACGAGACGATATGAAAAAAAAACATACCAAACAGTAATAAACTTATTTCTATTTTCAATGATAACAGTAGGTATACTGACGATATGCTCTATCCTACGAGGTGTATATTTCTCAACTGGTACGATTTGCACGAGTTTGTTAATACTCTTGACGATTTTAATGAACGTAACCTTACTATCAGAGCCAAACTTTTACAACAGGGATACAGATTTCATAAATTGTTGAATACTTGTAAGAATTTTTATCATAGATATGAATATTTGATATCAAAATATGGCGTTACTCGCTTATTTCTATGGGCATTTCTAATCCTCGTTTTTATGGAAATGTTGTTGAAAATGCCAGAAACTGATAAATGATCCAGGAAAGCTGGAACGTTACTTACATTCTTTGCGTTATGCTGGATATCGACAAGATATCTGCTTGCATCTGTTAAATTAGCTTTGAGATCTAGTGACCGGAATAGTTTACACACATACTGGCCTTTCACTGATACTGTCGATGTTTACTGAAATATATGATGATTCTTGACGAACCCTTCGGGGAGTTTTTAGTTTGATTTTTCTTCCGTAGTGCGACAATGCTTTACCAGCAGACTAGGCTCCTTGAGCTAGCCGGCAGTTTAGCGGCGAGCGCCCCTTGACCCATCTTTCAAAAATACTTATTGTCGTTTTCTCACTTTTCAAGATTGTGGTCATGGAGTAAGTGGTCTACCTGTTTTGGTTTTTTATATGTTTATATTACTATAGATAAAAGGGATAGATAAAATGGAGGTTTGGATACCCATAAACTGGTTTGACCCTACTGCTGGCTTTTGCTAGTGCCGGTACCAAGTCCGGCTGTCCCGATCCTGTCGTTGTTTGCGTTTGTCTTTTGCTTTATTTGTGTTGTTCTTGTGTTGTTTTTTTGGCAGATTATAGCATGCGATTGTAAAGTTCAGCCATTGCAGATCGATGTTTCATGCTATATACACCTTTTAACATTTGTGATAAGTTGAACTAAAAGCAACTTGCATTACAAATACACAGAAATTATATCAAAACTGGGCTTAAGCAGTCAATGACATTTCACGAATTACTATTTCAAGGAAACATGTGACATTGTAAGATGAATGAGATGAATGAAATGTGAGGACTTCTGTAGCATCATCGATTTAAATTATAAGCAGCAACACTTGACTGTAAAAGCAGTCTAAAACCCTTACCACATATATATATATATAAACGTTGTTCGACCTCTATAAATGAATTCCACTCAAACTGGTGCTACGGGCTGTCTTAAATTTACATTAAGGTATGAGCAAAGTACATCGGCAAACGAATACCGAAGCAAAAACGAGGAAAGGGGAAATTCTAAAATCATAAATCCAAAATCACGGCAATTCACAGCAACATTCAAAGCTCATTGCTGAAGGCCACATGGTGACTTCAAAATGAAGAACAACAACGTAAGCGTTGTCCCATTGATTACTTCTACCATGTATTTGTAGAGACTGTCTCATGAGCAATTTCCCCACACCCTTTTATTTTTATTGTAGACCAATAAAGACCAATTTGATATCGACATTATGAGACATTAACTACATGGGAAACGTTCATCTTTGGTTTTTCGTTCTAGGTTTTGTACTGTAGAAATTTTTCTGAATTTTTGTTTTTGTTATTGAGTAGATGTACAATTATATCTTGTGAATGTGTTATCTCTTATCGAAATCATGTCATGTTATACTTAAATGTTAAAACGTGACCAGGATTGTACAAAATATAAGTATACGTCCATGACATTTGCATTCATTTTATAAATTATAACCACTTACATTTGTACATATGCTAAGAGTTTTCTTGTCATTGCCAATTACAATATGCATCCACAAGAATGATTTGAAATCTCTTTAGGCCCATTTTGAAGATTTATGCTCGTATACATGTATCTTCTATGCGTTCTTTCTAAAAACGCATACGTGATGCATGAACTGAGAGAAATGTAGAAGCCAAAAAAAAAAAAAAAAAAAACTAAAAAAAAATAAATAAATAAATAAATGAATAAATAAAAAAAATAAAAATAAAAAAGCACTATCTTTTATGATGTCATGTATTTATATGAGTAACTTCCAAAAAAAAATTTCACATCATTTATAAACATACCTTCATATTTCCAGGATTTCGGGAACATCTTGATGCTGGCAAGACTGTGGTTGTTGCTGAAGGGTATTTGTTTGAGTTTGAAAGACGTGGATACTTGAGAGCTGGTTGTTTTGTTCCCGAGGTAGTATTAGAAAAACCAGAGCTCGTAAAATCTTTACATGAAGAATTTGTCCATGCCGGAAGTGACGTTGTGGAGGCTTTCACGGTACGATAATTTTGTTTTTTCATTTCATATTTTTTTAGGACAAGTTTATAGAACAGATTTCTCGTCCAACTAGTTAAAACTTGTGAAATATTTCACGAAAGGATATGGAGTAAATGAACATGAGACCATAACAGATATGTTAACTCGAACTGCAATAATTTTAATGAGCTGTATGGCCATTTCGGAAATTAATTCCTCATCAGCAGCACTAGAACCCAAACAAAGGAAATCCTTTCTCTCTGGAAACCGTGAAACCTTGTTAGATATTTATGATATTGTCCATTGCCCATATTCATTGCTTTAGTTTAAAGATGTTAGCGAAGATAAACTTTTAAAAGTTGATAAGAAATTTTGTTTAGAACTTTAAACATTAAAGCACAAATTATTGCGGATGTTTTAAATATTTTGAATGTCCTAATTTTGACTGCCTGTTCTAAACTGTGATATAATATATAAAACAAAAAGTAGTGAAATACGTATTGAATTTATTTCTAAACTAATTACAATCGGATTTTGACATACATGATGCCAAATAGAGAATACGAAATACCAATATGGAGGCTTCCACGAAGACATTTTATGGCCTTTTAAGACCTTTATACTTGACTGTTACGAGTTTGCATTTTTTCCTTTTCAAAAATGAACGTGTCACTTCTGAACTGTTTGGGATTTTAAGATGGATCAAACCTAATTAGGCACTTTTTAGCTCA
>MJUU01008332.1:57143-98601 GCA_002080025.1 Modiolus philippinarum | reverse complement strand
TGGTACAGTTCCATTTTTGATATGTCTAAAACCCTGAATTATAGAATTTTTAAAGTTGAACACGGTTTTGAGAATTATTTAATAAATTTGCCAGCTGATCTAAGGAATGCTCTTTGTCATTTTAGGTGTATGAATCATAAATTTCCCATAGAAAAGGGTAGATTTTGGGGGGTGGACAGAGATGATAGGTTATGTGATCTGTGTAATGCAAATGCATTGGGGGACGAATTTCATTACCTTCTTGAATGTGAGTTTTTCAAAAACGAAAGAAAACATTTTTTACCTAGACAATTTATAGTGCATCCCAACTCTGTCAAATTTCACGATTTATTAAATACAGATGACAATAGAGTTCTATTCCTAGTAGCAAAATTTTGCAAAATATTATTGTCAGTAAAACAGGTACAATATAGGTAACAATTGCCTTCCATACTTTATAATGAAGTATTTTAATAAGTAAATACAATGCTGTGTCTTCATTTATTCCAACAATATATGTTTGTATATATGTTATTTGTATTCACATACCCCTGTTGGGGTCTTTTGTCTTAATAAAGAACTTGAACTTGAACTTGAACTTGATTATTTATTTCAAAATTTTTTAGGACAAGTTTATAGAACAGCTTTCTCGTCCAACTAGTTAAAACTTGTGAAAACCTGTTTATGCCTTTCTCTCTGGAAACCGTGAAACCTTGCTAGATATTTATGATATTGTCCATTGCCCATATTCATTGCTTTAGTTTAAAGATGTTAGCGAAGATAAACTTTTAAAAGTTGACAAGAAATTTTGTTTAGAACTTTAAACATTAAAGCACAAATTATTGCGGATGTTTTAAATATTTTGAATGTCCTAATTTTGACTGCCTGTTCTAAACTGTGATATAATATATAAAACAAAAAGTAGTGAAATACGTATTGAATTTATTTCTAAACTAATTACAATCGGATTTTGACATACATGATGCCAAATAGAGAATACGAAATACCAATATGGAGGCTTCCACGAAGACATTTTATGGCCTTTTAAGACCTTTATACTTGACTGTTACGAGTTTGCATTTTTCCTTTTCAAAAATGAACGTGTCACTTCTGAACTGTTTGGGATTTTAAGATGGATCAAACCTAATTAGGCACTTTTTAGCTCAACTGGCTATGCCAGGGTGAGCTATTGCCATCACTTGGCGTCCGTCGTCCGTCCGTCCGTCATTAGCTCACTTCCAAAAATCATCTCCTCTAAAACCACTGGGTCAAATGGAACCAAACTTTAACTGAATCATCACTAGGGTATCTAGTTTCAAATTTGTTTTTTTGCATGTCTTAGGTCAAACAACATGGCTGCCGTTACTAAAAATAGAACATAGGGGTAAATTACAGTTTTTGGCAAATAACTCAAAACCGTTACAGATATCAAAAATCTGACGTAGTAAAAATGATCAACATGAGAAGATCTACCCATGCTGAAATTTTGAAGAAAATCTGATGACCCGTCTAAGAGTTATTGCCCTTTTTCCATAAAATTGTCAAAAATTTGATGTTTTTTATCTTTTATTAAAAAAACTATAACAGATAGAGGTTAAGTTTAAAATGCAAAAATGTCCAGCATGTTAAGATCTACCCACATGGAAATTTTTAAGAAAATCCAAGTACCTATATATGAGTTGTAGCCCTTTATTGGTCAATTTTTTGTGATTTTTTACTTTTTGTCCTATATTTCAAAAACGCTTTGAGAAAGAGGTCAAGTTTAAATTGCAAAAATGTTCAGCATGTTAAGGACTATATTGTATTGAACATGTTCAAGTTTTCCGACCTCTTCCAAGATGGCAGCCAGCGGGGAACTTAGTTTACTATTTGAGCTCATGGGAAAATTCATACAAAGAACTTCTTCTTGAGAACCACCAAATGGATTTGAACCAAACTTGGCATGAATGATGCTGATGAGGTGCTAACCAAGTGTTGTGACTTTGGTGCCGATCCGTCATCCAACATGGCCGCCAGCGGGGATCTTAATTTCAACATTGGACCCTATCGGAAAATGCATACACAGAAATTCTTGAGACAAATGAATGGATTTGAACCAAACTTGGCATGAATGATGCTTATGAGGTGCTGACTAAGTGTTACTACTTTGGTGCCGATCCGTCATACGACATGGCCGCCAACTGGGAACTAAATTTGGACTCAATGGTAAAATGCACACAAAGAACTTCTTTTTGAGAACCATTGAATTGCTTTTACCCATACTTGGCATTGATAATGCTTATGAGATGCTGACTAAGTAATTTGACTTAGGTGTCGATCCGTCATTGTATATGACCCACAGCATCAGACCCTATGGGAAATGCGCACAAAGATCTTCTATAGAACTGCTGAATGGATTTAAATCAAACATGACATGAATGATGCCTGTCAGATGCTGACCAAGTGTCACCAGCTGTGAACTTAATTTAACAGAAGATCTTCTTCTAGAGAACTGCTGGCTGAATAAATTTAAACTAAACTTTGCATAAACTTTGCATAAATGATGCTTATGAGATGCTGACCAAGTGTTATTTCTTCAGTGCTGATCCATCATCCAATATAGCCTCCAGCAATGAATTATACCCTAAGAGAAAACACATACAAATTTAAGATATAATAGAAAACCACTGAATGGATTCAAATTAAACATTGCATAAATGAAACTTGTGAGATTTTGACCAAGTTTGTTACTTTGGTGCTGATCCGTCTTCTGACATGGCCACCCGTGGCAAAACTTAGTTTAACATAGGACCCAATGGGAAATGCATAAAAAGATCTTCTGCTCTGAAACTCCTTGAACAGTAGAATTTTGATATGATAGTCCTTGGGTGACCCTCTTCAAAGTTTTATGTTAAATAGATGCCAGCAGGGAACGTAGATTAAGATAGGCCCTTTAAGATTGGAAACTGCATTAAAAATCTTCTCTGAAACTGCGTTGAACAGTTTTAATTCAATTTAAAAAAAGTTTCTGATTTTTATGTACATACACCACCAAATATGGACCATCAATTTCGAATTATAGTGCTGCATAGGACCCAGGTGAGCGATACAGGCTCTTGAGAGCCTCTTCTTTTTTTATTATTTATATTAGTTTACGAAGTGACAATATTTACAGGGGGGGGCTAATTCGCGGGAAAGTGTATGTCAATAATTATGACGTCACAATGAAAAGGCCAATAAAGGAACATCATACAATTACTACCCTAGATAGTGTGTGGCTCAGCGGTTTCTCTCCCCGAGATAGTAAGGTCACCCAAGAACTTGCTTTAAGGTGACCTTAATTTCGATGGGAGAGAAACCGCTGGGTCAGACACTATCTAAGGTGGTAACCGTTATATTATATCGAATTTTCTTGGTTACCGGTTGACTTTTCTATGCGACCCAATGCTAACCGGTTGATCCAGTAAAATCTCAAATGTCATGTGACGCGATTTGAACAAATCAGATCATAGGTATTTAAATTAGTTTACAATATTAAGTCAAATCTACATCCGACTGGTGTTTCGCAATATACGCCAATCGAATGAGCCGAGTATTAGTGTCGATCTACCTTAACGATTTCTTACATGTACATGTGGAAATGTAATCTAACAATTTCATTGGAGATTTAAACATCCTCGATAAGAGATTGAAAGTCTAAATCTATATTATGCTTGTCTTTTATCTTTCATTATTATAATTGCTTTCCCCAGTGCAGTTCCATCCTGTGATTGTAATTTCGGCCATTGTATGTGTTTACTGTTGTTTTTTGTCCATTTAATTTTAAACCATTGCGGAAGTAGGACTACTATACGACTTAAGAGGATAGTATATTTTCACAAGTCATCATTATTTTTTGCCATAAAGCAATATAATATCTATTATGACTACACGAAATTCATATCTATTCTACACTAGACAGAGTATCAGAATTTGGATGTAATGACTGGTTATTCTTAATGCAGAGAATGTTCACTCCTCAGGTAATTCTGATTCTTATCCTACCCCTGTTTTGAATTGAGCTCGGATCAGCTTAGCTTTGGCTCCTTTTTCAGTACTTGTCGTTTTCATTCTTCCTTTTTTGGCAATTGTCTTGTAGAATTTTAATCTGCTTTAACAGTTCAGAAGATTGTCAAAATATGTTAAAGTGTTGCAATTGTTAAGGAAAAACATGAAATTTGGCTTCATTTTGACTTGATTTTCGCTCTTTTCTCGACCATTCAGAAGTCGCAAATTGTATCCCGCGAAACATAATTTATATGAGACTTTATAGAGTAAATGATTAGAAATCGCGAAGATTTGAGTCCCGCAAAAAGAAATTCTAGCAGTTTTGAAAGAAATCGCGAAATTTGTGTTCCGCGAAAATAGCCAATGATGCGGTATTCTTCAAGTATGCCACACTTGCATAGAGTATAATTCCCTACTACTGTTAACCATATAAAAATCTGAAGGAAAGGAAATTAATTTAAAAAAAACAACACTTTTTTTTAAAATCCTTCCACTATAAAAAAAAATAAGACTTATTTGGATTCCATTAAATTAAATCAAGTTGAGAAAGAATTTCAACAATCAGACACACGAGGAAATTAGGTCAGAATTTATATGTATCGTATTTATATATTTTACGAAAGGATATGGAGTAAATGAACATACCTTATATACCTTGCTATATGTTGTTCATTGGTCTAACCATTTCTATCAGTTTTTTTTTGCTTTTGCTGGACGGGTTGCAACAAACACAGCAGAGAAAAAGAAAAATAAAACACTTTATTTCAAGAGTCATCTGCTCTCTAGGAAAGAAAAAAATGGTGAATGTAGCATTAAATGATTCATTTCATATCTTCATTTTATTTGAGTAGTATATTTATCTACTTCAGTATTATGGTCACCGAGAGAAGATGCGGGTTGTTGGAAGAGAAGATGAACTAGAGAAGCTCAATTTGAAAGCATTAGATATTGCAAAAGAAGTTGCAGATAATACTGGGACATTTTTAGCAGGCAATATCAGTAACACAACCATATATAGGAAAGATGATCCAAACTCAATAGAGAAAGTAAAAAATATATTCAAGGTAAATTACAATAACATAAGTACAATTAAGAAGCGTAGCATTCATATCACTTCATTATTTTGTAACTTATTAGCACTGGTTCGATGGCTCTGCTAGTTGACTGTTATTTTCGAAGGTATTTAAGAACCGAGGTTTCCAGTACTGAAAGTGTAAATTACACGAATGATCATTAATCATAGCTTGAAAGTAAATTTGTTCAATAATTAACGATAATTTTATTCCAAAGTCTTGTTCTTCGGAGAATTTTTCAAATGTATAGACTATCATACTTTCAAAAAATTGAATATAATTTTCATTTGTAATTTCAAAATGTTATTTTGACCACCTGTTTGTTGTGCCCTCATCTCACTATATTGCCAAGTTTTTTTTACAATCAACTTGATGAGTGCCTTGTGGTTGAACATATGACGTAGTTGTCTACCAGTTTTGAACACTGGTGATAATGAAGCAGGCGCGGATCCAGGCAATTAGAAATGGGGATTCCAATTAGAAATGAAAGGACAATTTTTGAGGGTATTTCTTAATAAAACGTCAGGATATTCATTAAAAATACATGATTGTCCAGAAAAAAGGGGGGAAGTTCCAACCCCGGAACCCCCCCCTTCTGGATCCGCCAATGATGAAGAGCAGCGGATAACAGTAATTGTAAGAACACTTTGTCAGTTAATTTCATGTTTGTTGACGAGCTAAATCAAACACGGATGTTGCGTGTTCGACAATAAGCAACGTTCATGAATTCCCCTCAAATCAGTGCTAGGGACCGTCTTGGACTTTCTATGAGGAATTGTTGAAGGCCACATGGTAACTTCAAGATGAACAACAATAAAAGCGGTGTTCCATTGCTTGGTTCTACCATGTATTCGTAGAGAGAATTTCTCACATGTACATTGACTCTATATCATTTGATTATTTATTTGAAAAAGAAGTGGTCCGAGATTAGAACACTGCGATCCTTAGATGGCCTCAATCTGAAATATGCGTGCTCAGTGGTTACATCGTATTTAAGATGGCTGTCATCGGAGAACATGCTTAGAAATAGACCCTTTTGAAATAAATTAGAAGAAATTCTCTAAAACTATAAGGCCAATTTGAACAAAAATTGATCACAAAACTCATAATTGTTTTTCTTTGGTCCAATTGTAAGATTGTGTCCGGTATGTTTGCAACCCATGCAATATGCTGTAGGAGAATGCAAAGTTGCATTAGTTTCTATGTTAAAATCTTTTATGAAACAACCATGCTACTCAGAACCAATCTAAGATTTATGCAGCCAGTAAATAGATCTATACATTGGAAACACTTTCAATTATCTTTTCATCTGAGACAAGAATGCGTAATTGTATTCAACCTTAGCGAGATCATTCCTTTAAAAATGTTGGCTAGGTTCACCCGAAAGCCGATCCTATTTCGAACCTTAAGATGTCTAATTTTTTGTAAATTTTGTTGAAAACTAAGGAGTATCTCCCTCATGCAAAGCTCTGTCCTTAGCTTATTTTGGTTTTACATTTAGATCATATTGGTTATTTGTTCTAATATCTTTGAGTTTATGGTCTCCAAACGTTTAGATTTTATCTGTACTGAAGAGACATACGTTGTCGAAATGCGCATATGCAGAAACTAAATTAACAGTAACTTCGGTATTAAGTTATCCTATCCAAGATGGCCGTTAGTGGCAAAGATAGTTTACCATTTGACAGAAATGGTAAAAAACAGATTTTGTTCTATTTGGAACCTTGCAACAGTAGCACGGGCTCTCTGGTTTTTATTGTTCTATTTTCTACATCAATAAATCTTAGAGATAGATTTTCTTTACGTTTTAAGTGCAAAAAATGTTCAGTCTGTCAAGCGAAAATGTTGCAGTGCAAGTTTCTCTTCAANTAACTTTGGTATTAAGTTATCCTATCCAAGATGGCCGTTAGTGGCAAAGATAGTTTACCATTTGACAGAAATGGTAAAAAACAGATTTTGTTCTATTTGGAACCTTGCAACATCTAAATTTTTGTAAATTTTGTTGAAAACTTAGGGGTATCTCCATCATGCAAAGCTCTGTCCATAGCTGAGTTTGGCTTTACATTTAGATCATATCAGTTATTTGTTCTCTATCAGTTATTAAACATTTTTGAGTTAATGGTCTTCCTACTGTTAAGATTTTATCTGCACTGATGAGACATAAGTTGTCGAAAAGCACATATGCAGAAACTAAATTCACAGTAACTTCGGTATTTAGTTATTTGTCTTCAGAAACTCCAGGTCATTCGTTATCAAACTTAATTGCAATTACCCCTTCAAACAAATGTCGTGCTGGACTGCACTTCATTTATAACATTAGCAGAACTGCTTACGTGTATGTCAGTCGGATCAGTAGCACGGGCTCTCTGGTTTTTATTGTTCTATTTTCTACATCAATAAATCTTAGAGATAGATTTTCTTTACGTTTTAAGTGCAAAAAATGTTCAGTCTGTCAAGCGAAAATGTTGCAGTGCAAGTTTCTCTTCAAATTAATGTAAATCTCTTAACTCATGAAATGGGCTAGATTTTTTTATTTAGAGTCGTGTGCTAAGCGAGCCTTCAGTTTGGTTTTAATTCTCTACATCATTGAAATAAAAAGGAAAAGATCCCAATGATTAAATTTGAAGAAAGCATTTTATTTGATTCTCAAAATTAGGCTTTAACATATCACACTACAGTCCGAAAAGTCATTGTGTGAAATTATCTCCCTTCTAAACATGCCAATGAGGTGGGCGTCTACTTCATCAGCCATATTTTAGAAACACGCCGACTATTGATGATGCATAGTAACGGCTGGATATGAAGCTTGTTCGGGTATATAATTCAAAAAGAAATGATGCATTTAGTAAAACAAAAATATTTACAAAATAAAAGTTATTAATTTATCTGCTATTGCACGTTCAATTGGTTATAGTTGATGTGAAATGTCTTCATAAAATTAACCTGGCGAAAATAAAATATTATAAAAAGGCAAAAAATTACCCGGGGCGGACACAATTTCTGTATTAAAAGATAGTCAAAGGATTAGTCTTGAAGGGGAAATATGAAATAATTGATTTCAAAGATGTATATTTCAAAGATCCAAAATGATTTCCCGTAACCAAGGTATATTTGAGGGTGGTATATTCCATTGTGTTCATTATTTGGCGGTAAATGTTATTTATAAACACTGCCGAGGCACTCACAGGGATCAATGTAACCCATTATGATAACATTATACGAAATTAATGGGAATGTTTCGAGATTTCTGTATCTAAATATTTATTTGGAACGGTAGTCGAATGTTTACTGTTCCATTTAAAACAATAAAACAAACTATAGACAAAAAATCAAATTACGATTACCTGAATGGGCCTCTACCCCTAAGTTGTAATCATGACGTATATAGGTAAATTCGATTTCATTTCTAAAAATAGAGCCAGTATTGTAGCAGACTCCGCAAACTTTGGGGTTTTATTCTGGGAATTTGCGTGGAAGGGCGGAAATGAAATTTTGCACATGTATTGATCAATTCTTAATGAATGAGTATGCCAATTTTGGTGAAAATCTGAAGATGTATATTTGAGTCATCCAGAATGATAGACACCAACTTCAGTCCACTTAAACCGCAATTTACAAACTAATAACAAACTTTACAATGAAACGGCGAACATTTACAGTATTTCTTAACCTTAACGAAATACACGATTTAAAAAATCATTAAATTTTCTAATTAGAAACAACTTTTTGGAAATTGTTACTACGGAAAACAAATCTAAGTAGACCTTTTTTGTTTCGTTTAATGAAGAGTTCCATTTCTTTTGTTTAAAACTAATCACTTATCGGCCTGACTACTAGTATCTTGAATTAATATGACAAATATTACATCGCAATCTTAATTTATCAAGATATGGACGAGTTTTCACAAATGTCAAAGGAAAATACACATAAAAAAATCGACAATGAAATCTGAAAATGTGCTATTGCAGGAGCAAATCGAATGGGCTGTTAGCAGAAATGTTGATTTCATTATTGGTGAAACGTTTGCAGAATATGGGGAGGCATTGTTAGCATTGCAGTGTATACAAGAATATGGTAAAGGTATGTTTTTACTAGTTTGCAAAAAGTGTTAAGAATAGGGATAATTTTGAATTATTTCTTTAAATATCATTATGGTTATGATTAAAAACATAATTTATTTTGTTCAATGTCTTTTTAGTATGAAAGAAAAGATATTCTCTCTGTACATTTTTTTGTATGATCAAATACAATTTTAGAAAATTGGGCTCGAACTATTTGAATTTAACCCATTCCAACTTTTAATTCGATATTAAATGTGTTGAATATGTTAATATTTCACCTGTCAACGTATATTCGTTCCGCACAACTAACGTTCCTTTGGAATGAATATTATAAACATTAGCAAAATATTTCTTCCTTTAGGAACAATTGTTATGAAACGTTTATTCCGTCAGGAACAAAAACTATGATGTTAGAATGTTGCTCTGTTGGAACAAATATTTTGTAATACTTTATCCTTTTTGGAACAAATATTATGAAGGAACAAATAGCACATGACACACTCAATATAGGCATTGATATTTAATTGATGTTTGTTGACAATCCAGCACCCATGACCAATGAAGACATGGATGTAGGTTGCACGACAATTAGCAAAGATTTCCGCTTAAACCGGTGCTAGGGGTCGTCTTGAACTGACTATGAGGTATGAGCAAAGCTCATTGTTGAAGGCCTCATGGTGACTTCAAGATGAAGAACAACAATAAAAGCGTTGTTCCTTTGCTTGTTTTTACCATGTAATTGTAGAGACTATGTCTCATGTGCATTTACTCCATATCCTTTTATTCACCATTGATATATATTGTAGTTCCGGCTGTAATCACCTTTTCGTCTCACAACGTAACAACACACGAGGGTATACCTTTGCCAGAGGCTTGCAAACGTTTGGAAGATGCAGGTGCTGATGTTGTTGGTTTGAACTGTACAAGAGGACCCGCCACTATAATGCCATTGATAAAGGAAGTACAAAAGACCTGCAAGGTTCATTCATTACTTTCTGTTTTTTAATCAAACGAGATAGGCAAAAGTAAAAATTAAGTTATTGATATAAATTCAACTGTTCGTGAATTGTTTTTCACTTGTGGAAACCATACAAGGTATATCATAAAGACAACTGTTACTCTTCAATACGGGACTTTTGAGTCGTGTTCAACCCGTATTCCAGTTTTGATACTATACTAAAAAATCAATACATCAATACATTGAGAGGGAATCAATTTAATGAACACTGTTGAGCCAAGTGGGTTTATTTTGAATCTGTTGTAGCTTTTCAGGTTAATTGTTTTTCGTCAATTAAAATTTAGTTTAAGAATTGTCATTTAGGAACAATTATTAGTATACACTTCAACTTCATATATATATATATACTTTGCTTTTTGTGAGTTTATATTTATTTCAATGTGTCAAGAATCCAGTCACTCCGTCTCACTGGTATTTGAGGGGATTGTTTCCGCCTTCAATTACACAAGAGTTCCTATCTCGAAAGTCCTTTATTGCAAACACTTAAAACGGCAAGATTTGTGTGTCCTGTTATTAAGATAGTATTCGGATTCTTATATACAAATGAAGGATTTTTTAAACTCTTAAATCCATTGTAAATGACTTTGTTAAAGTCTTTTATTTCTTAATGTAATTTTCGCATTAATAAATACGAATTTTGCTTGTATTTTGTATGTATACGAAGCATTAAAGTGACGTTAAATTTTGATAAAAAAACGTTTTAAAGAGTAAAACGTAGAAAGAAGCATTTAGTGCATCACCTGTTTTATTTGTATCATTTCTTCATTGAAAAATCTCAAATCTCAAAAAAGAAATGGCCATTTACTATCATGTCTGAATGGTGTAACAAGACTTACTGCCAGATCTATAAAAGTTCAATCAATTCAGTACGTAGCATGGGGGTTAAAACAAAATTACCGAAAAGAGTTGTAAAGAGCCGAAGTCCATGAGACAAAAAAGACGAATCAGTCGGAAACCACCAGAAAAAAATGCCAACCGCAATGGTCCTGACTTGGTACAGGCATTTCAAAAGAAATGGTGGGTTAAAACGGTTTATGACATGCCAAACCTCTCTTTTATACATGTATATGATTATAATGGTCAAACATCTCGTTATGGCGATCCTAGATCACCCTAGAACTTATAGATTTTCAATTTCAGTCGTTTTTGTCTGATATATTTGAAGGACTTACTTTCTGGTACATTGACGTAGTCCATCGTATGATATCAATTAAGTTGAAAATCACGATAGGAAAATTTAAAATGTTTAGCCGTTCATGCCAACTTTGCCTTTTCGATTAGCAGAAATATGAAGTCATCCAAATGTTCATACTACCGCAATGGAAGGGCAGATTTGGCATACAATAAGACCGGTTTTACTCACTAATTCTTTTGAGATGCCTGTACTAACTCCGGAATTCCGGACCACGATTGAGGTCGACAATTTTCGGCTGATTTCCTGTTGATTTGTCTTTTTGCCCCATGAACTTTGGCTCTTGACTATGGAAGAGTATTGATGCCACACAGAAAAAAATCTCTAAATTATGAGGTAATATCTCAAAATTATGAGATATTATCTCATAATTATGCCATCATTATCTCATTATTATGAGATAACATCTCGTGATTATGATAATTATCTCATAATTATGACTTATTATCTCATAATTATGAAATAATATATCATAATTATGAGATGTTATCTCATAATTATGACAAATTATCTCATAATTTTGAGATAATTTCTCAAAATTATGAGATATTATCTCATAATTATGAGATTTTTTTTTCTTCATGTGGCATCAATACGCTTCCGTACTTGACAAATCTGTTTCATAATTTTATTATTATTTTGAGATTTTTCAGAAAAAAAGGAAATGATACAAACAAAACAGGTGATGCACTAAATGCCCCCATTGGTGAAGTGTCTCCGATTTATTTTTGACTGTGCAGAGTCATCATTTATTTTATTATGCATGATGTCAGTACTGATACAAGTTTATTTCTTTCACACATTTCCATACACTATATAGATTTCTTTACGTTATTGAAATAACAAAAACTCAGAAATTGCATTACTAGTTTCCAAAAGTACTCAAATGTTCCACCACTTATTTAGCAATTGGTACTAATTTTGATTTGTAGGCCGTATCATTCCGTTTTAAGTGTTCTTACAACTCCATCATGGATTCTCGTCTAAATATCTACTGTTGTTTAAATTATAATGCACACAGGAAAATTTGTCATCGACTAAAACTATTGTAAAAAAGATGTCAGGTCTAACTTCTATCGAAAATGTCGCTACAATAATTTGAATTGACAGAACTATAAATCTATAAATCTATCTCACATTTTAGAGAATAGACCATTAAGTCTTTTACCGGATTGATACATAATTTGATCAAATAGAATTTTCAATTGAAATCATGACGGGTGACACATGTGGAGCAGATTATGGTCTCTTCGCCTGGTTATACTCTAGATTATGTTTGTGTTTGCAATTAAAGTATTTTTGCTGAGTTCGAGTTAAGTTCTGTTTCTGCGTTTTTTCCGTATTAATGAATGTATAGATCCCAAGTATTGAACTTTTCTTTGCTCTTCTTCTGAAAATACGACGCTGCCTTCTACAACGAGAAATCCTTCATGCTTCGTATTCAGCTCATACAAGAGGTCTACAGAATAACAAACGGTTGATTTTGCCATGTATGTACAATCATGAAGAAGCTTGAAAATCTCAGAAGCACTATCATCTGTTATCCTATGAGAAGACCAGTCAAGAATGATTTTATCCCTTGTTGCTATTTTTAAGATTCGGTGGAATTAATTCATTTTATTATACTAACTAAGTTGATTAATTTTACCTACTCAATAGATCTCGTTATCAAAAATAAAACATTGATTACAAAAAGTTTAATTTCTCACAGGGGCCAGTAGCTGCGTTACCTGTTGTTTACTCGACTACTCAAGACGAACCCACTATGCAGTCACTATCTGTTCCAAAAACAGGTACCTTCCAGTATATAATATTGCTTCTCTCATTGAATTTAGAATATCTTGATTATGTGTAAACTGAATTTTGAAGATTTGTAATTTCTATCAAGTAAGATTTGTTCTTACTTATATGGCCATTATTGAGATAAAACGCGGTAATATGCATCCTCTTTATTTTGTGAATGAGCAATCGGAACTGTTGACTTTTATTATCGACCAACATCAACAATGATGAGAAATTACAAATCTGACATACGGCGCAATATAAAAACACAAGTTTCTGGACCTTGAAAATCAAATTTTACAGCACATTTGATCAATATTTAATATTAATTAATCTCGTATTCTCAGCAGTTGGTTTAATGAGCACGCGACTTTTTAACCAATCGGCGTTCTAGAAATTTTCTGCCATTTTAGATTTTTCGACGTTTTACACACATTTTATGGGACAAATTCCTCTTTCAGCTAGGTCGCAAGTTTAAAATATTTCTTCCCTCTCGATAGTAAAATTACCATTTCAACAAGTTCGCTAAAGCTCGCATGTTGAAAATAGAAATTCTATCGAGAGGGAAGAAATATTTTTTACTCACTCCTACTTGAAAGTGAAATTATCTCTTGGTAGCTGTGTTCCACGCAAGAAAAAAATAAAATTTAAAGTTTTTCATTCACGAAAGGTATTTCGATTTTTGGTTTTGGTTGCTCTCGATGCTTTTCTCTACAGAGAAATCAAGATTTGTGGAAATTCTAGCCATATCTATTTGAAATACAGTTTTTTGTTTATTAACTTTGATCATTCATTTGAAATAAAAGCACGACTTCAATACGTTAAACACGAATTTCCCTCATTTCTTGAGAACTTTCGAGAAACTTAACCATAATCTCTCGTTGTAGAACCTTGATCTTTATTATACATTGACAAAGGAATACCATAACAGCAATCATAATTAGATAAAATTCTAAACACATACAGAGTAAAATAAAATGCCATCATTCAATCTAATTAAAACAAGATCTCCACACTTGCTTTTTCGGTCGCTGCACCCACGCAAAAAAAAAGAGTAAGTGTGTAAATCTAATTTTAATTATATTGGCCAACATTAATCAATTAATTATTGAGATCAAAAAACCGATTTTATTTGCAAACGTAATATTTAAATTCCACAAAATTTTACTCATAACTAAGAAGCATCTCCCTCTCGCATAGCTCTGTCCATAGCTAAGTTCGGCTTTACTATCTAGATCCATTTGGTAATTTGTTCCCTGTCAGGATTTATACATATTTCGGTATATGGATTTCCAAATGTTTTGATTTGATCTTCACTGATTGGACAAGTTATCGAAATTGGCAAATGCAGATATTATATAATATATTATATTGTTATGCTTTTGAAGAGTAATTTAATTTATGATCAGATCGAACTGTAAATGGAAAATCCATTGAAGATTCCATTTATGTCATGCACGTGTCTTTTGGGTAATAACTGAATCTGTGCTAAACATTAAATACACCGATGATAAGCGTGTTTATGGTAAGATAGTTGTCTGTGTTACGTAGACGACAGTGACGAATTAGCTATGAAATAAGGATTCCTACAAAGAAACTGGAAATTTATCAATAATTAGTAGTATGTTCAGATCAAAGTTAATGTACATTGTATATGCAGTATTATAGATATATATTAATACATAAATAAAATAAAGAGTGCTGTGCGGCAGTTCATGTCAGCATAAATTGGGACTAGTCCCAGGTATAAATAAACAAACGAGTTAAAATTCTTGTCGAACTGCGATAAAAGGTAAAACAAAAAATATATACCTATGTCAAAATATAAAAGATTAAAATACAAGCAGACAGAGGTAGGGATTGGCCAAGATCATCGACATTAATGTCTTCAAGGGGCCGTGGAAGAGAAACAAAAATGGCTGAGAAAGTGAAATGTAAGTCATAAGTGGAATACAGGTAAAATATATTTGATGTTTATAGTTTAGAGTAATAGTTTATAGGTAAAATATATTTGACGCTCATTTTTTAGAGAGTGGAGCCCAATAGTTGAAGAAATCCCCAAATGGGTACGAGAAGGAAAATTTAGCCCTCAACACGAAACAAAAATTAATCATAAGAAAATATATATATATAAAAAAAAAGTATTAAAAAAACAAAAATAATGTAAAAATAAATAATAAATAGAACTGAAGATACCAGTCCAAGGATCGTATATTAAACACTAGTTTTTATATTTATACCTTTGGGGTTTTGGGTACCCAGAGTGAATATAATCTGTTGTTCTAACTGTTGTAGCTGTTGTCGTGAACTGTCAATCTGAGTAAGGACGGTCACGCTCATGTCTTCCATGGAATGTTGGCGAAACCTGAAATGGTTACCGACGGGTGTGTCTTTGTGAGCTGTAAAAGATCGAAGATGCTCAGCAAAGCGATCACCCAGTCTGCGACAAGTCTCACCAAAATATATTTTGTGACACCGTCTAGATACTATGGCATATATCACATTCTTGGTTATACAAGTATAACCAGAACCGATTTTGTAAGAACCACCAGGACCCTTGATGATTTCCGTTTCCATAGTAAAGGGACAAGTTCGACAGATCTTGCGACCACAACGTCTTGTTCCCCTATATGACTTGTTGTTACTGGTCTGGTCGGTCCTGATTTTGCTGGACACTAAGTGATCTCTTAAAATTTTTCCTTTGCGATAGGCTGTAATTGGCAAAGATGGAAATATTTCAGCCATCGGTGGATCATCTTGTATAATTTTTTGAAATTCTGTACTTATATTTTCTGTATAGCGACATTGTGAGGATGGTAGTTACTAAAGGTATTCTTTCCCTGTTATCTTTTTTTCTTTTTTGTCATTGCCTTTCTGCGAGAAATTGTAGTAACAGAGTCAACAGCCCTGGAAATCCTCCTATGGCAGATTCATTTACGAACCATACCGACATCCAAGCATTCTTTCGTCGCATACTTCTTAAAGCATACTTCTTCAGTAAGGACGAAGAATCTGATGATACGCCAACAGAACCACCATCTATCTTCTCTAAGTATCAAACCAAACATTCCAAATTCACTCCTAAAGCTTCTGTTTTTTCCCACTATTCATCAATATATTGCCAAATGCAACAGTCAAATTCAAGCTTTAAAAAAGTAAACCCATGAAAAAACATAACCTGAGCCAAGAAGAACAACAGGCTTTACGGAACCTTAAAGCTAGAAATGACATTGTCATAAAACCAGCGGGCAAGGGGGGCTGTGGTTGCCTGGGGAATGGGCGAATATGTAAGAGAGGGGATATCTCAGTTGTCAGATGAGCAGTTTTACAAGAAGCTGTCCGCCGACAACACGAGAAAAAACAACAGCACTATCCGCTCCTTCATATCCCAGTCGAT
Source organism: Modiolus philippinarum (assembly GCA_002080025.1). Taxonomy (NCBI): domain Eukaryota; kingdom Metazoa; phylum Mollusca; class Bivalvia; order Mytilida; family Modiolidae; genus Modiolus; species Modiolus philippinarum. Next base: position 82,073 of record MJUU01008332.1, on the reverse strand, counting down.
TGACACAGAAAACTTATCTTCGGAGGCAAGTTGTCTGACTACCATAGACCCAAGAACATCTCGTTTTTATATGCTTCCGAAGATCCATAAGGTGTCTAACCCCGGGAGGCCCATCGTCTCAGCCTGTTCTTGTCCGACTGAGAAAATATTTAGCTTTTTGCATGAAATCTTCATGCCCATAGTGGAAAATATGCCTTCGTACATTAAAGATACGAATCATGCACTATCTTTGTTTGAGGATTTTAGTTTTCAGGGCAACAATAGACTAATATTCACCATAGATATAAGCGCTCTTTACGCCAGCATTCCTAACAATGACGCACTTCTAGCGGTCAAGCATTTTCTCAATAGAAAACCCAATCCGTAAACGTCCACAGACATTATTCTCAGACTCACAGAATTAGTCCTTACTCTCAATACGTTTCAATTTAATGATACTTTTTATTCTCAAATGGTGGAGTTGCGATGGGAACGAAAATGGGCCCCAGCTTGACTTGCATTTTCGTCGGTTTTTTGGAAGAAAAGATGTTCTCAGAGTTCACTGGACCACTTCCGGATTTATACAAAAGATTCATTGATGATGTATTTTGTGCTACCTCCAAAAGTCTACAAGAACTGGAGACATTCATCCATTTTGTGTCGACCTATCATCCAGCTATCAAGTACACTTTCGACATCAGTGAATGTAAACTCTCCTTTCTTGACATTCAATGTATGATTCATGAAAACGTACTATCGACATCAGTTTTTACAAACCAACCGATGCACACTCTTATTTGGATTATTCTTCCTGTCATCCTTCAAGTTGCAAAGACGCTATCCCTAAATCTCAGACGTATTTGCAGTGATGACAAGGACTTCGAATCACAGTGTGCTCTGATGTATGAATTCTTCATTATGAGAGGATATCTAATGGAAGTGATTTCCCTGGCTGTTGACTCTGTTACTACAATTTCTCGCAGAAAGGCAATGACAAAAAAGAAAAAAGATAACAGCGAAAGAATACCTTTAGTTCTAATAACCATCCTCACAATGTCGCTATACAGAAAATATTAGTACAGAATTTCAAAAAAATATACAAGATGATCCACTGATGGCTGAAATATTTCCATCTTTGCCAATTACAGCCTATCGCAAAGGAAAAAGCTTAAGAGATCACTTAGTGTCCAGGAAAATCAGGACCGACCAGACCAGTAACAACAAGTCATATAGGGGAACACGACGTTGTGGTCGCAAGATCTTTCGAACTTGTCCCTTTACTATGGAAACGGAATTCATCAAGGGTCCTGATGGTTCTTACAAAACAGTTCTGGTTATACTCGTATAACCAAGAATGTGATATATGCCCTAGTATGTAGACGGTGTCACAACATATATGTTGGTGAGACTTGCCGCAGACTAGGTGATCGCTTTGCTGAGCATCTTCGATCCGTAATAGCTCACAAAGACACACCCGTCGGTAACCATTTCAGGTTTCGCCAACATTCCATGGAAGACATGAGCGTGACCGCCCTTACTCAGGTTGACAGTTCACGAAAACAGCGACAACAGTTAGAACAACAGATTATATTCACTCTGGGTACCCAAACCCCAAAGGTATAAATATAAAAACTAGTGTTTAATGACTATCCTTGGACTGGTATCTTCAATTTTATTTATTATTTATTTTTATGTTATATTTGTTATTTCAATACTTTTTATATATATATATTTTCTTATGATTAATTTTTGTTTCGTGTTGAGGGCTAAATTTTCATGCTCGTACCCATTTGGGATTTCTTCAACAATTGGGCTCTACTCTCTAAACAATGAACGTCAAATATATTTTACCTATAAACTATTACTCTAAACTATAAATATCAAATTTATTTTACCTGTATTCCACTTTTGACGTAACATTTCACTTTCTCAGCCATTTTTGTTTCTCTTCCACGGCCCCTTGAAGACATTAATGTCGATGATCTTGGCAAATCCCTACCTCTGTCTGCTTGTTTTTTAACCTTTTATATTTTGACATGTGTATATATTTTTTGTTTTACCTTTTATCGCAGTTCGACAAGAATTTTAACTCGTTTGTTTATATTAATACATAGCCTTTCCATATCAGCACGGTTATCATCCTGATAATACCATATCAGCCGGGGGCGGTTAGTTGGCACATATATATTCTGTTTTGTATATGTAATATAGCCGGATGTTAACAGTCCATATCAATATATCCAGTCTGATATGGCCATATCAGGCTGCCTCGTTCTGAAAATCCATATCAGACCAGTGATATGGCCATTTCTGCCCGGGTACGATAATAACTCCTTACTGGAAGAATATAATAAACAGATTAAGACATGGCCTTTTCCATATCAACACGGTTATCATCCCTCCACCCACATCAGTCCTTGGCTAACGCCTCGGTCTGATATGAGAGTCTCGGGATGATAACCATGCTGATATGGAAAAGGCCATATATCAATATATATTTATCATCAGATCATTTTTAGATAAGATGTAGTTGTTGAATGAAGGAACGTCGCATTCATAATGAAACATCAAATGAAAAAACGGTTTCTTCTAAATTGCAAAACTATTCATTTGCAGTGAATTTGAATTTCTGCATATTTATGATAATTTTTTTATTTATACCCAATTTTCAGGCATTCAAAATTCAAATCCTTTTGGACAAACGTTAAAAATACTCGAGAGGTCCTGAAAGAAATGAATAAGGCAATGAATTTAGAGGGACAAAAATAATCCCTTTTTAGCACACCTGGCCTACAAGATTTTGCATATCTTTACCAATAACAAATCCAAAATGACTGCCATCGGGGAACATAGTTTAACATAGTACCCTATGGGAAATGTTGTGAATTGTTATTTCTTGAAAACTGTTTCATACATCAATTTGATGTTAACTAGAAATAGTAATATGATTGTCATTAAACAACTGCAGGATTTTAGTATCCATCATAGATCCAAGATGGCTGCAGCTGCATATCATAGTTTAACACTGGACCCTATGGGAATATTTGGAAAAATACCATTTCTTGAAAAGCGTTTCATATATCTAGTTGATATTAAGTAGGCATATACTTGTTTTTCTACAAATTATATATTGGTACCAATCAGAAATCTAAAATGGTCGCCACCGGGGAGTACAGTCTATGGTGAAATGTTCTAAATTGTTACCTCTAGATAAACTGTTTCAAACATCTTATTAATAATAAATTTAACATGACAGTAATCTACTAGATGACTTCAGATTTATCGTTAAACCCTGTGGGAAATCTTATTTTATCAGTAGCAACCAGGTGAGAGACACAGGCTCACGTGGGAGCCTCTAGTTACTCTTTGTATTCTTATGAAATTTCTAAATATATTCTGAATATTATATAATCTTACCATTCAAAATATTTTGTTTCTTTCTGGCATGCATATTTGGAAACATATCAAAGTATGCAAAGACGGACTAAAATACGGCACAGCTACATGTATATGAAGTTGATCGATTGTAAAACATTGATCACGCCACGTACTTTTCTTGGTTTTGAGTGACTAAAATCTGTTAGATACATGTGCAAAATTGCTCGGCATGTAGAAAACTGAATTTCGTGGTATTTTGTTACAAGGAAGTAGCCTTTATGTGTAGTCCCCAATAAATTATTTTATAAAAAGCGGCCCAGAACTGAATTCCAGGGAAATTTTAAAAATTGATTGTTATAATATGAAATGTACAAGGAATAGGTTCTGTAAGTCTCGTCATGTGACTCACGGGAATCTACGATAAACAGGCAATTCGAAAACGCTTCCCGCCAAAACATGACGTCTGAGTATTGTGACGTTAACAATTTTGTTTGAAACGTCATATATCTTTTTTAAAAATGTAACTTCCGGGTACAATTTTTGATCCCGGAAGCCCCAAAATTATACGAGACTTACAGGCCCTATTCAGAAGTACTTAATGTTTACTTAATGTTTGACACCATTGTGATAAGATCTGTGTTCCAAATTGTATGAAAAGTTATGTGAAGTTGTTTGAACTAATCTTATATACATCATTATTTTACTTCAATTTTATTTTCAACTTTCATCATTATAGGTAAAGCAGCATTTCCGATAGATTTGCCTGCTGTGGCATGTTCAAGGTCTGAGATCCAAGAGTTTGCTGAAGAGGCTAAAGCTCTTGGAATACAATATGTTGGTCTGTGTTGTGGGAATGCTTCACACTATATGCGTATACTAGCAGACGTGTATGGAAAGAAACCGGAAGCTGCGAAATATGCCCCCGATATGAGACAACATTACCTGTTTGGAGACAAGAAGCACAAAAATGAATATTTTACTGACATGTTTAATGATAAAGTTAAAGCAGGAGTGAAACTAACAAATAAAGTTTATTAGACTATATATTTGAAATCGAGATAAATGTGCAGAGGATAATATTTACCATCTTGTTAAATACAATTTGATGATAAATTGTACAAAACCTTAATTTTTCAAGCTGTTTTTTAACTTCATTATACCCCAGGATAGCATGAAGATTTTATTGCTTTTTGGAAACTTGCACTTGCAATATATTTTTTTCGAAATTTTGTGTGAAACTAAAGGAGTTAAAAGTTTTGTCCTTCTTTGAGTTTTTGTGTCTACGTTAGATTATTTTTGGTCATTTTGTGCTTTATCAGCATTTTTGCAGATACTAACGTATTTTTGAAACATATGCCTTACCTACAACGTCAGGACCAACAGAATAAAACATGTAGTTAAAAAACAAAATATCGAAATTAATATGAATTTAATTTCTGCATATGTCAGTTTCGAAAACTTATAGAAAAAAGAAGGGAAACGGGGAATGTGTGGACCAAAAGAATAAAACATGTAGTTAAACAACAAAATATCGAAATTAATATGAATTTAATTTCTGCATATGTCAGTTTCGACAACTTATAGAAAAAAGAAGGGAAACGGGGAATGTGTCAAAGAGACAACGACCCAAAGGGGAGTAATAACAACTCAAAACCACCATAAGATCTTCGACAACTTATGTCTCTTTAGTGCAGATCAAATAAAAAAATGGGAAATCCATTCACCGAAATATGTATAAAAGAGAGAACAAATCGCCGATAGGATACAAATAGAAGGCCCCAGTCTGCTAAGGAAAGAGGTATACAAGTCATAATCTTTACAATACAGCTATCAGTCACAATTCGACTTTCGGTTACAAAATGTGTGTTCTGCAATCTTATTAAAATACTGCATCCCTTTTCACAAAAATCTTACGATAAATTTTAATCATAAGTCAATATGAAATGTTAAAGTCTTACGACTATTTCTTCATCGTAAGATTTTTTTTTTGTGAAAAGGGCTGTAGATCTTTTAAGTACGCTACCCTACTTTGTTGTGGTAGGATATTTTGCAAAGTGTGCATTTAGTTTGCATTCACATGCTCAAAATACATACCATGTATATTTATATATGTGCAAATATACATTTACACTTGCCCTGGCCTCGTGTAAATTCACACTGTCTACATTTTGCGCATGCAAATAAAAACAAAAAAATGCACATTGTTCAAAATACAGTTTCAGTTTATTAAACGGAAGAAAAGGATCATACAAATTGATTGGAATCATAAAATTGATGCATACACACTGAACTATTATTTAAAAAAAATCATACTTCTCGGACAGTTTTGTCTGATTTTGAATTTTTAGCTTATTGTAGAGGAAGTTGGAGTCTGGTTAAAAAATAAAAGAAGATACAATGTAACTTTATGTTTTACTATCATTTTATAAATTTCCAAGATCTAACAAAAACTTAAAAATTTTTAAAATGGTTTTTGGCCGTTTTCACATCTTGTAAGCATCTTTTTAGATGAAAATGCACACCTCGGATTGAATGCATGTACAAGCACCTACTTGTGTAGTTTTACCTACAAGTAAATAAACATACTAGTGTAAATCTTGTCCAAGTAAATGGGGCTTTTGATGTAAAATTTTGATGCAGTTTTCTTGAATTTTTGTCGTAGTTTATCTTAATAAGTGGCCAAAGCGCCGTAACTCCAAATAATTTGGAACCAGTTTTTCTTAAGCTCTTAATAGAACTGGCAAATGAGAAGGAAACCAACACCGGAAGTGCACAAATTGTAATTATAATCCCACTTGAAAAGTGGGGGTATATAGTGATGGGGTTGTCCGACCGTCCGTCCGTCCGTCCGTTACACCAAAGGGTACTCATCTCTTATCCGCTACTCCTCCTGAACCACTGAATAGATTTTCATGAAACTTTAACACAGCGTTCATGACATAATGAGGCCCGTCATGGATTTCTTGATTACCTGATTATCAGGGCTTTTTTTTAAAAGATTATTTTATTACGAGGGCATTTATTTAATGATTATTTGATTATTAGCTTGCATTTTTATATACTTTTTTAATACTAAGCAAAAAAAATGTATTGATTACCAAGGTAAACATTTAATGATTATTCGATTACCAAGACAGAAATTTAATGATTATTTGATTCCTAAGACCCCCACCCCCATGAGGACCCTCCATAATGTAGATGTGCACCTCCTTTTTCAGAATTCTGTGTTGATCGATTTTGGGGGTTTCTCATAGCAAAACATGGACTTAGCCATTACTTACTAGTGGATACCATTCTGTTATCCGCTACTCCTCCTGTACCACTGAATAGATTTTCATGAACCTTTAACACAGTGTTTATGACATAATGTAGATGAGCACCACCTATTTCAGAATCTGATTTGATCGATTTTTGAGGTTACCCATTGCAAAAGATGGACTTGACCATTACATACTAGTGGGTACCAATCATTTATCCACTACTTCTCCTGAACCACTGAATAAATTTTCATGAAACTTTAACACAGTGTTTATGACATAATGCAGATGGAATTTTATTTGATCGAATTTAGGAGTTTGTCATAGCAAAACATGGACTTAGCCATTACATACTAGTGGATACCCATCATTTATCCAATACTCCCCTGAACCACTGAATAAATTTTCATGAAACTTTAACACAGTGTTTATTACATAATATAGATGTGTACCTTCTATTTCAGAATTTGATTTGATCGATTTTTTGGGGTTTCCCATTGCAAAACATGGACTTAGCCCTTACATTGCTAGTGGGTACCCATCTCTTATCCGCTACTCCTCCTGTACCACTAAATAGATTTTCATGAAACTTTAACACAGTGTTTATGATATAATTTAGATGAGCACCACCTATTTCAGAATCTGATTTGATCGATTTTTGAGGTTATCCATTGCAAAACATGGGGTTGGCCATTACATGCTAGTGGGTATACATCATTTATCCACTACTTCTCCTGAACCACTGAATAGATTTTCATGAAACTTTAACACAGTATTTATTACTTACTAGTGGATACCATTCTGCTATCCGCTACTCCTCCTGAACTACTGAATAGATTTTTATGAAACTTTAACACAGTGTTTATTACTTACTAGTGGATACCATTCTGTTATCCGCTACTCCTCCTGTACCACTGAATAGATTTTCCTGAAATTTTAACACAGTGTTTATGACATAATGTAGATGTGCACCTTCTATTTCAGAATTTGATTTGATCGATTTTTCGGGTTTCTCATAGCAAAACACGGACTTAGCTATTACTTACTAGTGGGTACCAATCTCTTATCCGCTACTCCTCCTGAACCCCTGAATAGATTGTCATGAAACTTTAACACAGTGTTTATGACATAATGCAGGTGGAATTTGATTTGATCGATTTTTGGGTTTTCTCATGGCAACACATGGACTTAGGCATTACATACTAGTGGATACCCATCATTTATCCAATACTCCCCTGAACCACTGAATAAATTTTCATGAAATTTTAACACAGTGTTTATTACATAATGTAGATGTGTACCTTCTATTTCAGAATTTGATTTGATCGATTTGTTTGGGTTTCCCATTGCAAAACATGGACTTAGCCATTACATTGCTAGTGGGTACCCATCTCTTATCCGCTACTCCTCCTGAACCACTGAAAAGACTTTCATGAAACTTTAACACAGTGTTTATGACATAATGTAGATGTGCACCTTCTATTTCAGAATTTGATTTGATCGATGTTTCGGGTTTCTCATAGCAAAACACGGACTTAGCTATTACTTACTAGTGGGTACCAATCTCTTATCCGCTACTCCTCCTGAACCCCTGAATGGATTGTCATGAAACTTTAACACGGTGTTTATGACATAATGCAGGTGGAATTTGATTTGATCGATTTTTGGGTTTTCTCATGGCAACACATGGACTTAGGCATTACATACTAGTGGGTACTAATCATTTATCCACTACACCTCCTGAACCACTAAATAAATTTTCATGAAACTTTGACACAGTGTTTATGACATAATATAGATGTGCACTTCCTTTTTCATCATTTGATTTGATCGATTTTTGGGGTTTCTCATTGCAAAACATGGACTCGGCCATTACATACTAGTGGGTACCCATCATTTATCCAACAGTCCTCCTGAACCACTGAATAAATTTTCATGAAACTTTAACACAGTGTTTATGACATAATGTAAATGTACACCTCCTATTTCAGAATTTGACTTGATCGAGTTTTGGGGCACAGGGGCCGGTAACATACGATACTGATTGACCGGGTCCCATATACATATATATGGGACCCGGTCTATCAATATCGTATGTTACCGGCCCCTGTGTTTTGGGGTTTCTCATAGCAAAACATGGACTTAGCTATTACTTATTAGTGGGTACCCATCTCTTATCCGCTATTCCTCCTGAACCACTGAATAGATTGTCATGAAACTTTAACACAGTGTTTATGACATAATGTAGATGGAATTTGATTTGATCGATTTTGGGGGTTTCTCATAGCAAAACATGGACTTGGCCATTACATACTAGTGGTAACCCATCATTTATCCACTGCTCCTCCTGAACCACTGAATAAATTTTCTTGAAACTTTAACACAGTGTTTATGACATAATGTAGATGTTTACCTCCTATTTAAGAATTTTATTTGATCGATTTTTGGGGTTTCCCATTGCAAAACATGGACTTAACCATTACATAGCTAGTGGGTACCCATCTCTTATCCACTGCTCCTCCTGAACCAGTGAATAGATTTATATGAAACTTTAACACAGTGTTTATGACATAATGTAGATGTGCACCTCCTATTTCAGAATTTGATTTGATCGATTTCGGGGTTTCTCATAGCAAAACATGGACTTAGCCATTACTCACTAATGGGTACCCATCTCTTATCCGCTACTCCTCCTGAACCACTGAATAGATTTTCATGAAACTTTAACACAGTGTTTATGACATAATGTAGATGTGCACCTCCTTTCAGTATTTGATTTGATCGATATTTGGGGTTCTCATAGCAAAACAATGACTTAGCCATTACTTACTATTGGGTACCCATCTCTTATCCGCTACTCCTCCTGAACCACTGAATATATGTTCATGAAACTTTAGCATAGTGTTTATGACATAATGTAGATGTGTACCTCCTATTTCAGAATTTGATTTGATCGATTTTTGAGGTTACCCATTGCAAAACACGGACTTGGCCATTACATACTAGTGGGTACCCATCATTTATCTACTACTCCTCCTGAAGCACTGAATAGATTTTCATGAAATTTATGACATAATGTAGATGTGCACCTTCTATTTTAGAATTTGATTTGATCGATTTTTGGGGTTTCTCATAGCAAAACATGGACTTATCCATTACTTACTAGTGAGTACCCATCTCTTCTCCGCTACTCCTCCTGAACCACTGAATAGATTTTCATGAAACTTTAACACAGTGTTTATGACATAATGTAGATGGAATTTTATTTGATCGAATTTAGGGGTTTGTCATAGCAAAACATGGACTTAGCCATTACATACTAGTGGATACCCATCATTTATCCAATACTCCCCTGAACCACTGAATAAATTTTCATGAAATTTTAACACAGTGTTTATTACATAATGTAGATGTGTACCTTCTATTTCAGAATTTGATTTGATCGATTTGTTTGGGTTTCCCATTGCAAAACATGGACTTAGCCATTACATTGCTAGTGGGTACCCATCTCTTATCCGCTACTCCTCCTGAACCACTGAAAAGACTTTCATGAAACTTTAACACAGTGTTTATGACATAATGTAGGTGTGCACCTCCTATTTCAGAATTTGATTTGATCGATTTTTGGGGTTTCTCATAGCAAAACATGGACTTAGCCATTACTTACTAGTGGGTACCCATCTCTTATCCGCTACTCCTCCTGAACCACTGAATAGATTTTCATGACACTTGACCTCCTATTTCAAAATGTGATTTGAATTATTTCTGATTTCTGGAATCAAATGGGGATGTGGGGGTATTTATTAGTGAGCTTTGCTCACAGTTTTTCTAGTTTTTTAATTGTGTTAATTAATTCTTAATCTAATGTTTTTGGAGTTAAAAGTTTAATTTCTTATTATGGAAGCAGATAACTCTTTTTGCACTGTTATTCATCGAATACATCGGCAAACGAAAACCGAAGCAAGAACGGGGAAAGGGGAAATTCTAAAATCATAAATCCAAAATCACGGCAATTCACAGAAACACGAATTGAGACATTATGACAGAGACAAAACAAATAAACAAAAAAAAAGAACAAGAACGTCACAAAACGAAAGCACTGGCAGTGTGAACCCCTATAAGAACTGAGGTATCATCAGGTGCCCCGGAAGGGTAGTAAGCACGATCTGCTGCCAGTGAAAAGTCCGGTTTTGTCACAGTCGGTGTTAGTCAGTCCGGTAACAAACTCTGGATCTACCAAAAGATATCTGTTCTCATTTGTGAAACAGAAACATTGTAATGGTCTGCTGTCGAATCAGTGGCGTGGTGACGACCGTAAAACTTCTGTAGTGACAGTTGCAACGGTGACTGAACATAACCTTGATGTAGAAGTTTTTGAGACAGTAATTTCGCTCTGTTGACAAAATCGCTGTACAAACTACAGGCACGGCAATAGCGAATGAGTTGTGAAATGTACACGACATATGCCGGAGAAGTGGGAATATTACTGCTAAAAAAGGGAATGTCGAAATCATCACGCTTATCGTAAAGTTTTGTTTTCAGACGTCCAGAGTTGTCAATGTAGAGGTATAGGTCCAGGTATGATGCTGATGATGGTGTATCAGTGGTCTCTTTAATTTCGCGTTCATTTGGGTTTATAAGATGAAGGATATCCTTGAATTGAGGATTGTTCAATGAAAGAACACCATCTATATAATGGAAACTGAAATTAAAGGATTTGGCTAGCTTATTGTCTTTTTTCTGAACTAGCCCTTGTATGAACCTAGCTTCATACGAATAAAGAAACAAATCTGCTAAAAGTGGCGCACAATTAGTCCCCATAAGTATCCCTATTGTCTGCTGGAAAACTTGTCCTCCAAATTCTACAAATATGTTATCAATCAAGAATTCCAGCATTGCAATGACATCCTCCTCTGTATACTTTTTGTGTGAATCAGTGTGATGTTAAACAAAATATGCCCCATCTTTACCCATCACTCAATAATATGATTATCTTCTTTCACCCTTTATAGTACAGTAAGACTGATGTGAAAATTCAATTTTTCGTTGGAGTACCTACATAATGTTTTAATGTTTGAATATAAATAGTAAAATATTGCATATAATATTTGAACTTTTGAACATAAATTATTCTTTTTCAGTCAATATTTTCTTTTTTATATTGAAATGTTTGTAGCGCCATACTATGGCACAGTCAAAGTGTTATTGATAACATCATATACTGAAATAGGAGGTTCTTTCTCTCGTCCCAATGGCTCCTTTCTTCCGCCCCATCCTTCTTTTCTCCCATCCCATCTTTTGGTCTCCCTTTCACTTTCTTTTCTCCATTTTCCTTCTCCTTCTCCTTTTCTGTCCCTTTTCTTCTTTCTCTGGCTCGCCTCCTTTATCCCTTCTGTTATCGGCTTTCTCCTTACAAATATTTGACTCCCTCACAAATAGGTTTAAGGTGTCAAGTAAATTTTAGTTTACTTGCCAACTTATTTGCAGTCTGGTTCTCTCAGTATAAATACATGTAACTTTTTGGGTTACAGAAAGGCAATATTTGTTTGAATATGTTTAAACAAGAAAAACAGAAAATTTATTTTAGATGTGAAGAAAGCCACCCTCGCAAGTCAAGGGTCTATGTGTACTATTCGTAAAGATCGCCAATAAGTTCTCGTTGATGAGTAGCTAATGTTACTTTTTCCCGGGCAGAAATGAGTGCTTCCATATTTAGAATTGCACATGTCCTTATTGTGAATAAAGAAGGGATAAGCTTTAAAATTTATTCTTCTTCCTAGACTCGATATTTGATACCGTGATTCACAGGGAGGCTTTTCGAAGCTGTCAAAAGATAGCAGGAAAACTATTAAACTGAACTCAGTGAGGTAATGGCTTGCCGAAGGCAGGCAAAAAATAAATCACCACAAGTCAATGCAGAAATAAAGTAAAAAACTGATCTATATAAAATTCAACCCCAAAAACAGTCACATTTTTGAATTTTGAACCCCGGCCCAAACGCGGTACTTCGAATCACCGAAAACACCGGGATACACCAAAAACACTGCATAAAACACCGGAAACACCACTGGAAAGTGCGAAAACACAATTAATTCCAAAGATACTACCCCTAAATAGGTTGTGAAGGTGTTCTTATAAATATTTCATGATGATTTAGATCACCACGGATGATTTTGACGTACTCTGAACATTCCCATTTGAAAACAATATGGCGGCCGCGAAAGAGAGATAACTCTTGTCAAATAAATGCATATTCTAATTATAGTTTCAATCCATATATTTTTAATTGTACTTTGATAACAATGATTACATGTACTACTATAAATAGTCGTAGAACTTAAATATATTGTTTGTTGAGAATAAGCTAGGGTAGGTATATAACTTGAATAATAATTATATGTTTTATATATTCGGTTAAAAGCTCTTAAGAGCTTATGTTTTATTTTTTTATTTTTTTTTCACCCTTTTTTTTTGGGGGGGGGACAATTTTGAAAATTAACAAATAACAATTAGCCAAAAGGGGAAGGGTCCTTAATTTGGGCTTATCTCGCCTTTATTAATTGAATTAAAGTTAAAGTTCTTTTAACTTCAAGTTGTACATCTTGGCTATTTTCATTACAGCTTCTGCATTATCTTCTGAGCCCAAACGAAACTTGAACGCATTTACAATTTTACCTCAAAACATGAATTATTCAGTCAATGCCCCCAGCAAAATGACTGGGTTCATAGTTCTGAGATATATTTAAGCTATAGTGGGTGTAATGTGCTTTCATGTTTTATATTAAGCCCCAGATCATGAACACGGGGACTTGCTCCCGGCCTGGAAAAAAATGTTTACTATCAAATATGAATCTCGGAGGAAAAAAAACATGCCTTCCTTAATAATTAGAAAAAAATAATATTCAAAAATGAATTTGAAAAAATGAAAACAATTCTAATAGTTCGTGTTTTTTCTTCGAGATTCATATTTGATAGTAAACGATTTTTTCTAGGCCGGGAGCAAGTAAAGAATTCTTATCGGATTTACAGTTCTGTTCCGAATGAGCATTGATTTTAAAATACACCGGAAGTCGGTGCCACGATTACTTCCAGAAGAAAGCGTCTGCAAATGTACAGATTTTGCTGAAAACGGATGATTATTTGGTCAAATTGGCATGTCAAGCAACGAGATAGAACACAAATAATTCAAAACATTTATTATCAATAACGCAGACACCCCATGGCAATCTACACATTCATACTTCCCCGAAATCTGTGATTTTTCTGATGTTACCTTGCTGACATATTTGTAAACATACAAATCGTGACCCTTATTATTATCTTGTGTTGAATGATTACGTGTAATTTTTGACTACCTCCAGGTTTTACCTTATAAAAAAACTCAGAATGATTGCATGTGGATATATTTCAAAATCATTTCAGATCAATTGCATGATTCTATTGAGTTCATTTTACTGTCTGTGTGAAAATGCATGTGAAGTCCTAGACCAAGATACATTAATTCAACGAAGTGCTCCAGGCCTAAAATCATCTAAAAAATTATGGTGGGCTAAAGAGTTAACGCCAGACCTTCATGTGGCTGGTGGTTTGACAGAACGACAGATAAAATATGCTAAGGATGGTGGCTTTAAAAGCATTATTTCCCTTTTCAATGATGTCCATTCAGGGGATTTTGGTCATGAATATTTGCCAACTGCCTTTGAAGCGAGTCAAATTGCAAAAGTTTCTGGGTTACAATATGAATATGTTATTGAGGAGGATGATGATTTTGCTTCTGTTGAAACCATTCAGAAATTATCTGCAGCAATTTCTCGGGTCAAGAAACCTATTTTGTTACACTGTAACCGTGCTTATACTGCAGCATTTACAGGACTAATGTACCTTGCCAATTTATCAAGATTTGATCCTGATTTCATTCCGCATGTAAATAGTGAAAAATTTTACAAAATGAGTGCAATGATGGGTAACAATTTTTCTATGCAGAATTTAAAAGCTGTTGTTTCTACAATAACCGGTGAACCAATTGTTGAAAATCCTCCAGTACCAAATGCAGAGCCTGAAGACTGGCTGGATTATTGGCTAGCTCATCCAGTATACAAAAACTGGTACACCTCTGGTCAAATAAGAAAGGGTCACTTGCAAGAGTTAGAATTTATAGGCTTCACATCAGTAATAAATATGAGAAGAGGAAAAATCACTGATGGCATGCCAACACAAGAACAAGTTACTCTCATCAACATAAAAGATGGCACACCAACTTATGATTCCAGTGAAAAACCTCTCAGACAAACCAAGTCAGCTTTGGAGAAGCTTGTTCTTGACCGTTCAAGGGAAAGTACATACATTTCAACAACATCTTCTGTTAATTATGAAAGTAGAAACTATGAAGAGTATGGTGATGAAATTGGTTACAATGAAGATCTCGAAAAAGAACATTTCAAACAATTTAATCTGAGTTATTACCTTTTACCAATCGGTAAGAAACATCTTCAATATTTAACAAATATAGATGCTACATGTATTGCACATATTATACCCCCACTCTATAGAGAGGGGGGTATACTGCATTCACCTTGTCCGTCCGTTCGTCCGTGCGTCCGAAAAAAGTTTTCATCACATTTTCTCAGCTTCTACGAGAGGGATTAATTCAAAATTGATATGCAGCCTTTATTATATGGTTAGTTGTAAGGAACATCTTATTTTGAGTCCTGTCGGATGTGTACTTCCTGTTTGACGAAATGTGACTGTTACGAAATGTAGTGAAAACATGAATTTTTCATTGCATTTTTCTCAGCTTCTACAAGAGGGATTGATTTCAAAATTGGTATGCAGCCTCTATATAGTTAGTTGTAATGAACGTCCTATTTTGAGTCCTGTCAGATGTGTACTTCCTGTTTGGCAAAATGTGGACTTTGTCACAAAATGTAGTGAAAACATGACTTTTTTGTCGCATTTTTCTCAGCTTCTACAAGAGGGATTGGTTCCAAAATTGGTATGCAGTCTCTATATGGTTAGTTGTAAGGAAAGTCCTATTTTAAGTCCTGTCGGATATGTACTTCCTGTTTGACAAAATGTGACTGTTACAAAATGTAGTGAAAACATGAATTTTTCGTCACATTTTTCTCAGCTTCTACAAGAGGGATTGATTTCAAAATTGGTATGCAGCCTCTATATGGTTAGTTGTAAGGAACGTTCCATTTTGAGTCCTGTTGGATATGTACTTCCTGTTTGACAAAATGAGGACTTTGTCACAAAATGTAGTGAAAACATGAATTTTCCGTCGCATTTTTCTCAGCTTCTACAAGAGGGATTGATTTCAAATCTTGTATGCAGCCTTTATACGGTTAGTTATAAGGAACGTCCTATTTTGAGTCCTGTCGGATGTGTACTTCTGTTTGGTGAAATGTGGACTTTGTAACAAAATGTAGGGAAAACATGAATTGTTTCGTAGCATTTTTCTCAGCTTCTACAAGAGAGATTGGTTTCAAAATTGGTATGCAGCATCTATATGGTTAGTTGTAAGGAATGTCCTATTTTGAGTCCTGTCAGATGCATACTTCCTGTTTGACGAAATGTGACTGTTACAAAATGTAGTGAAAACATGAATTTTTCGTCACATTTTTCTCAGCTTCTACAAGAGGGATTGATTTCAAAATTGGTATGCAGCCTCTATATGGTTAGTTGTAAGGAACGTCCTATTTTGAGTCCTGTTGGATGTGTACTACCTGTTTGACAAAATGAGGACTTTGTCACAAAATGTAGTGAAAACATGAATTTTTCGTCGCATTTTTCTCAGCTTCTACAAGAGGGATTGATTTCAAATCGTGTATGCAGCCTTTATATGGTTAGTTAGAAGGAATGTCTATTTTGAGTCCTGTCAGATGTGTACTTTCTGTTTGGTGGAATGTGGACTTTGTAACAAAATGTAGTGAAAACATGAATTTTCTGTCGCATTTTTCTCAGCTTCTACAAGAGGGATTGATTTCAAATCTCGTATGCAGCCTTTATATGACTAGTTGTAAGGAACGTCCTATTTTGAGTCATGTCAGATGCATACTTCCTGTTTGACAAAAATTGGACTAAGTTCAAAATTTATTGAAAATATGAATTTTTTATCCAGGGTTCAATGAGTGGGGTATACCTGGTTGCCATTCCGCAACAGCTCTTGTTTTTATTCCTGTTGAACTTCGATGGTTCGAACTGTTTTTAATAGTGGAACACCATGGATGTCTCCACTTTTTTGTTGTCCCTTTGATCAAGTTTAAGAATACATTTGTAGTTCAACCCAAATTTTTTTTAACACCCTTCTAACTAGAACTGCTTCCTTCAGTCCTTTGAGTATTTGAGCCATTGAAGTTTGACTGAATCAACGGTTCAACAATTTTGTTGTCTGATTGCTAAACTAAATAACTATCTTAGGACTAGTACATATGTAAAACTCATAACTATAAACTTAGTTGTTAGATTGGGCAAGTAATGCTGCATTCACATGGGAAGTTTAATTGGAGTTGAATTTGAATTCAATTCTAATTAAACTCTAATCATGTCCAAACATCATTTTCTCAATTCAAGTTGGAATGTGCATTTCAATGCCAGTTGACTAATTGGCTCCCTAAATGTCAAATTCGCATTCACTTGAACTAATGTTCCGGCACCATGCATATTTGAATGCGAATTGCAGTTTACTTTATGAAGCCATTAGCACATGAATTCTTTCCAAATGCCAATTCAGTTAATTCCATTTTAATTGACAATTGTGAATGCGGCATAAAAAAGGTATTACATGATAGGAGTAAAATACTCCAAAATTGTTCATACATTTAAATCATTGTAGTCAATCGACACATTATCATATAAACACAAAATCAGAGAATTCAAATATGTTACTTTCTATTTTACAAATCCATCGCAGTTGCTCAGTGCAAAGTCTTTAGAATCACGATAATTATATCAAAAGTGTGTTAATCTTGGAGTCAATGGGCATGGTCACACACTTATTCTAGTATTCTTATTTCCACTAAACATAATTAATAAGAAGTCAAATTTTAACATACCATGTAATTGGTAAATGTTAGATGCATATCACATTTACAAACATAATTTAGGTTTGATTGATTGATATGTGTAACGGTAAAATTTGTTTGATAATTTTGTCCAAACAGAATAAAGCTCCAAGAAAGATATGTTCTTGACAACAATTTTACTAGGAATATTTGCTGAAAGAAAAATTTTCCTATTAATATCCATCCACCTGGACTGATTTTCCTAGGAGTAATATATAAGGTTAATAAACATGATATATAATGTATCAGAGAGGGTCAATGAAAGAAAAAATTCTGCAAGTTATCATTGGAGAAGATAGAATTTTAGCCTCTAAAGTGGTGAAATACTGGCCAACACACAATTTAAACAGATTGTATCCTGCAAGCATCATATGGTACTTTTGACTTTATTCTTGTCACTTATTTAGGATTTATTGGAGGAAAAGCAAAATATTTAGACATGATCATGCATTTATGAATATGTAATGTATTTGTAGTAAAAATTTCTATGACTTCTATGGCTCGCTTTAAATTACAACTTTTCGCTTTCATGTCTTTTTAGTTGTGTTAGTCAATAGATATCTCCTGCAGGGAAGTAGCTTCAAATTTCAGACAACAATTAATTTTGCAGTCCATTATGATTTGTCCTAATAAATGAATTGTGTTAAAACTGACATAAACTGATAAAATTGATAGGGAAACAAATCACTCTATTTTTTTAAACATGTGAGTTATGGCGGATTTCCTGGTTCAATAACATATTATATTTGCAATTCTTCAATGAACATACCAATATTCCTCAAGTACACCTATAACAACTCCTTCAAAACTCCTATCTTTTCTTTGTCAATCAACCAATCAAAATTCTATAGAATTCTTTTGTATACCAATTTGTCATTACTGGAGTACCCCTTCAGGCAGTACAAATTGGTATACAATAGAATTTCTATAGAATCTTGATTGGTTGATTGGCAAATAAAAGACAGGAGTTTAGAAGGACTTGTTATATGTGTTTCTTTAGGAATATTGGTATGTAATAGTTATACCATGAGGTAAAGGCGTTTCTGGAAAAGAAACCCCGACGGCCGGAGGGGTTTCCTTTTCCAGAAACGCCGTATACCGAGGGGTATAACTAACTTACACCCAAGGTAAAGGGAAAAGCATTTATCTGCTCATAATAAAACACTCAAGAAATATAAAAACCCCAAAACATATATAATCTTTGTCAAATGTACCTTTTACTATAAAACCCCGTTGGATACCTTTCATGACTGAGTTCTTCTCAAACAAACAATGGACACACTGATCTAGGCTATTTTTAATGCCAATCATGTCACGTAGACATCGAGTTCATTGATGTATAAAACTACACAAACAAGTCGAGTTAGCCGTATGAAAAGACCAGTGAGTTCAAAGGACAAATCAGTAATGAGTGTGACAAATATAAAAAGGTTAACAGAATGGATTTGTTTGCCACTTATTGAAATATTTCAATGTGTGGATATACAGTGAATAAGAAGATAAAATATAGATTGTGATTTATACATCAGTATAGTTTAATTCCGAAATTATATGGCAGAAATTAAGCTTACCAAATTGGGCGTCTTTCTTCAAAATATTGTAAGTATAAAATTTTGTTTTGTTCTTTTAATCATTTAGAAAAATACTTTTTGCTTTTTTGCAAAGAAATGTGTAAATGCAGGTCATATAGTTATAATATCTTATGAGGGAGGGAGGGACAACTTGAAACTTATCATTTTCAAATATATTCTACCTATTTATCATTTCAACATTTGATATATCTGGAGGGGGGGTGCTATATCATCATGATTTGATATGCCTTGTAGTATGAGGTTTGTCAGGTTGGAGTAGGATCAGACTTTGATTAAGACAAGCCCTTTTCCAATAAATGAACAACGTTTGGACAGAGCTCGGACAAAATATTGACTAAAATGTATGGCTCCATTCAAATACATTTGCACCGTGAAAAGAGGACCCTATGTAGCGGTATATCTTTTGTGAATAGTACTTTAAGGTATTGGCTAATTTCCTCGATATGATTTTTTTTTTCTCTCACTAATACCTTGCCTGGAATTTTTGTTAAATATTAAATAGGGCGGCAAAATTTTTGAAGTATGGCACAATCGTCTATAGAAAATTAATGTATAAGATTTTGAAAGGATTTCACAGGATCAATATCACATTTCTTAAGATGGGTCAAATTTAAAAATTCATTGTTTTATAAATAGTCTGATTGCAATTCATTTTTTTGTCCCGTGACTGCGGATAAAAAAATATTAATAAATGTGATTCTCAGTAAATTGATTTTTAATGATACTTTTACTTAGTCATAAGGTGAAAATATTGTTAAAATATCAATTCTAAGTTTTTAATGGGGTTTCTTGTGTTTTCATGGATATCTCCCAATTTTCAAGCTATACCGGGCCAAAGGGGTGCATTTTTTAATTTTAAAATGGTGTTAGCTTCCCAGAAAGTCGCAGAGTTTAGCATAGCCCGCAGCATTTCACATCCAATAAGGTTGGGTCGGGACAGGAGATATTGGCAATATGACACTTAAATATGATGAACACATTTTTTTTTGGTATCTGTCCGTGTCTAAAAGTACCCTTGTTCAATGCGTTTACTTTATAATGATATGAATGCAATGACTACATGTGTCAAATTGTTAGCTATAAAACGATTCATTACTTATACTAGTATGTAGCATCTCGTAAATGGAATACTGTGAATTCATTTAATTTCGTGGGTACCAATTTTCGTGGGTAGAGAAAAAAAGACATTTCGTGGTGTACGTAAATTCGTGGATTGCCACTTGTTCCAAGAAATTTATTTTTTAATTTCAATTTATAAAATAAAGATTATAAAATTCATGGCTTCAGTACCTTCAGTATTGATGTCAAAACACCAAAATTCAGAACTGTACCTGTAATTAAAGTGTCACCTTAATTAACAATTCATAGTAATGTGTAGATATTTTGTAATTAGGTAACCATCTGATATAACCGTACTCCATTCGTTATTTATAAATAGACACCTGTATTGATTGCAAAATAAACATGTCACATGTCTTTTTCAGCAGAACATAATAAAAACTTTAAAAGTTTAATTAATAATATGATATAAAAACTGAATTGAGATGGTTCTTGTCCAAACTTCTTAACTGTAAATCAACACTTTAGCGTAATTGATACCAGTTACCGCTAATTTGTTAACTGGGAAACACTTGGAAATAAAGCATTTTAACTTATTTTGCTGCTTTTAAAGGTTCAAGAGAATGCATATTTACTTATTGTTGGATATATCAGTTAGTTTGGGGCTCAGGTACAAGTGCAAGGTTTATGGCCTTCGTTGATCAGGTCCTTCATTATGTTCATTCGTGTTTGAAACTTGCTCAAGGAAATCACATTTTGTTGAGTATTTGAATTCGTGGTTTGGGGACACCCACGAAAACCACGAAAATTGGTACCCCACGAATAAAAATGAATTCACAGTAATATTTGAAACAATTTTCTAGCGAATCATACCGGTAAATGGAAACAATCACATTTTAAGCTTGGAACTGTACAGAAGCGCATTGATGCCACATAGAGAAAAAAATATCTCGTAATTATGAGATACAAATTATAGCCAAATAAGACGTAAAACTTCAATCAATTAATCAATCAATCTATGAGATACTATTTCATAATTGTGAGATATTATCTCATGATTATGAGATATTATTTCATATTCTAATATGGGAACAATGGAAACCGGCATGGCGACTAGCCATATGAAAATCTCCAATAACATAATGAGCAACTTCACAACAGTCTTTACGCTGAAATTGACGACGTCACAATATGCTTTGTGCACAAAAACGTCAGTTAATCTGAAGTAATGGCTGTCGTTACCGTGTACACTTTAGGTCCACTCAGATCATGAAATGTCATATTAGAATCGAAATAATTCATGTTCGCCGGTGGTTTGTAGTTGATTTACATATGGGTGTCCGTTATTTTCGTTTATTTTACCCCTCGCTCCGCTACGCTACGCTCTGGGTAAAATATTAATGAAAATAATGGCCAACCATATGTAAATCTCCAACAAACCACCTGCGCCCATGAATTATTTCTTAAATAATGAGGTAATATCTAATGAGATAATTATCTCATAAATATGACTTATTAATTCATAATTATGAGATACTACCTCATAATTATGAAATATTATCTCATAGTTATAAGATAAGATCTCATTATCCTGAAGCAGTATCGCATAATTTTGAGATATTTATCTCGTATTTATGAGATAATAGCTAAAAATTATGAGACAATTATGAAGGATTATCAGATACTTAGGATGATTACGAGATATTTTGTCTTTTTGTGGTATCAAAACGCTCCCGTAGAATTGACCGTTTTTTTCACAATCAATATTAAAGAATTATGATTCATATTTCGAAAAAAGGTCAATTTGATTTTATTACCTTAAAATGTGGGGGCGGACAGGGTAAGTGGAGACTGAGAAAGATGGTATGGGAGAATCTGCAGGGGCGGGAGAAAGAGAAGGGCAGAAGAAGGAGAATGGCACCCCTGTCCGCCCCTCTAAATGTTGAATTAATTCTTATTAAGAATACACACAATCAATAGTTATGGAAAACATGAGTGATTGTGTGGTTTACATGATAAGTTGTCACAAAAATCGTAATCTTTGATGCTGTTGACAATACGCCGAACTTCCCGCGAAACATTCTGTCAAACAATTGTCTGTGATCACAGGGTGTGATGGGGTATCTGACCGTCCCTGTCAAGCCCCAGCGATCATTGTCCATTGTTTGACATAAAGTTTCCAAATAATATACACCTGAGTGAAACAAAGGACCCAGGGTGTAAGTTCATTGAAGAATTGCAAATATAATACGTTAAAGAGCCAGGAAACCCACCATAAGAACTACAATTCATCTTCAAATAACAAAAATCTATGTTAGTTTTTTATTAGGCACAAACTATCTAAACCAAATGCATATGATACCTTATTCACTTGGTCACCAGAGCACAGCCATACTGACTCTCATTAGATAGCATATACTGTGAAAGTATTCTTGTTTATAGCGTTCCGATTTTCGTTGATTCCGTGGTTAGCTAAAACCATGAAGAAATGCACTTCTTACATACTTTTTTAATGCATAGATTTTGAAACCACAAAATAAAGTACCAACCAAAATAGTCATAATTATAAAAAACACCAATAAAAGTACTTCCACAGAAGTTGAATTACATGTACCATAATATTTGCATGATCTTTTCAAATGGTATCATCATTAAACTGAATATTGAGTTTATTTTGTAGATTCTCATGGAACATATAGTCCAGAATTGTTTGAAAAGTATAAGGACCAATTATTAGAGATTGGAAAACAAGGGCCAGTATTAGTACATTGTGCTAGTGGAAAAAGAACAGGTAAGAGATTTTGTTTCCTGACTAATAGAGTTGTGTCATTAATAATTATTTCATTTTCATCAGATTTAAAATTCTAGATTGACATAGCATTGTGAGTTGCATGCGCAATGGGCGAGTAACCTTTTCCAAAAAGTCGATTAGTTTTCAACTTTAATGCACCTACCTGACACACAGCTGAATTTATCACATTTGTTAGATCAATTGTTGTAGACTCTTTTTTTTGTCCGTTCTTAAAAAAATTGTATGTTGCATTTTTTGTAACTTTTAGTTGGATTTGTCCATCGGACAAGTAAACTTAAGATTAAGATTTACTTGTCCAAAATGAATTGTTGATTGTCCAAACAGTGCAAAAGTTCATTTCATTTGAATTTTTCACTTGTCCTTTGGGCAAGTAGTTCTAAATTTTACTTGTCCGACTCCGATTTTGACTGGAAGGGACAAGTCAGACAAGCCTAAATGTAGAGCCCTGATAAATTATTAAAAGAGGTCACATTATTATTGTTTTTTTTCTGCTGAACTCTTTGGACTACATGTAAAATGTATTCTAATGGTAGGAAGGCTTTATATGCAGACCATTCATACATATATGTCATATGTCATAAATATGTATGTGATAAGGATTTTTACATTTGTGTGTTTTTCGACCAAATACAAATTAGTAAACTTGGCTATATTGACCAGATTAGATTATATATATATACCATGTATCTTGTGGGCACATCATCTTCGACTCTTAGAAACAATGTCATTTCTGTATAAAATAATCATGTAATGTTACATGTAATCATGTAGACTTAAACGGGTAGTAATTTCCTAATTCTGCTGTGTATTTTTTAATTTTTTATCTATTTTAGATGAAAGTCATTTTTACACCATTTTTACCAAGTGTAATAAATTGAAGAAAAATATTCTTGTGGCACAGTTTCTTCATTATTTCTGTACAATGTCAAAAATAAACAGTTAAATTAAGTTGGCACCCTGTTTGCTGAAAAGATATGAACCATTTGAATGCCCCCCCTCCCCTTTAGCAGAAAGTCTGGATCCACCACCGAGAAGGCTTACTGATGTGTACATTCCCCCTGTTCTAAAAGGAAATATCAGATATGCTAAAAGCTGCTATTAAATTTGCTAGCAATTAAATTTTTTCTGTAATATTCCAATCTGAAAATATCAGTAAAACTAAGGAAGTGTATTTGGGACATGCATAGAAGAAAATTATCCTGCTGCAGCGAGATACTATCTCTCCAAGGCAAGTTACAAAATAGATATCTTGCTGCGGCGAGTAACTATCTCGCCAATGCGATTTACTGTCTAGCTGCGGCAAGTTACTATTTCACCATGGCGTGTTACAGAAAAAGATCTAGCCGGAATGAGTTACTTTGAATTGGCTTTGAGTTGTTATTACTCCCCTTTGGGTCGTTGTCTCTTTGACACATTCCCTATTTCCCTTCTTTTTATACGACCGCAAAAATTTTGCGGTCGTATTATGGTATGGCGCTGGCGTCGGCGTCTGTGGACAGCATAACTTTAGTTCTAGTGAACGGATTGTTATCAAATTTTAGTATGATGTTTGTTGGCACAAGCTTAAGCCCGGGTTTTAATTTCGCGCTCCCTGCCCAACCCATTTTTGAAAAAGAGGCAAAAAAGGGGCCAAAAAGGGGTAAAATTAGGTATTTTCGTGTCTGTGGACAGCATAACTTTGGTTCTAGTGGATGGATTGTTTTCAAATCTTAGTATGATGTTTCTTGGAACATTCTTGAGAAACGTTTTTTTTCCTTTAGGTTTTTGCCCCACCCATTTCAGAATTAGGG
>MJUU01008332.1:20960-46468 GCA_002080025.1 Modiolus philippinarum | reverse complement strand
TGTCACTTTAAACTACTTTTGTTGAAATTTCAGTGGTCGACATGCTACGGTCGTATCATGCTGCGCTCGGCGTAGCCCTTTATTTACTTTTACTATATTCTTGCTTTTGCAAAAAAAAAATTGGATCATTTGTCATGTAAATTTGCCACATAAGGAAAAATGGATATTAAGTTGTTGGGTTTTACTTTGTGGTTTTAGTCAAAACCCAAAATTGGTACACCACAAATAATAGTATTTTAAGGTGGCTCACTCATCACAATTTTGAATTTGTATCAGAATTTGGAACTCCGCTGGTTTTCTCCAGTTTAATGGCTCAGAGAATTTTGCACACAGACCCCCTCTTTTTATGTCATAAACATCTTCTATTGGTCAAATTAAGACCCTTGACAAGTTTAAATAAACTTCTTGATATGACTTCCTAACTTTTAGAAAAATAAAAGTCTAATGTTAAATGAAGTGAAAATCCAGAGAAATTCATATCCCGCCAAATTCTTAATGTCTTCTATCTCTGTTCAAAGCACAAGGACCTTAATATTTCTTATTATCATTTCATTTACGAATTGAATGCATTATTTTGAAGTTTCATGGGATTATAAAAGCCTTGACGGGAGCACATTTTTAATGAAGTGCCTTAGCCCTTCATGTTGAAAATGTGCACCCAGTCAACACTATCATAGTTCCTATGAAAATTACATTTGAAAACCGTAACATGAAAATCAAAATTATTTAAAGGAAAGTACATCATTTTCATTGAGACTATATTTTTATGCCCCCGTTAATCGAAGATTCGGGGGCATATAGTTTTTGGTCTGTCTGTCTGTTTATTTGTCTGTTTGTCCACAAAAAACTTTAACATTGGGTATATCTTTTTAATGGTAAGTGATAGGGCTCAGACCTTTCACACAATACCAAATTTTTGGACCTCGTGACCTTGACCTTGACATGTGATGGACTTTTTGAAAAAAATAATAAACTTTAAACATTGGGTATATCTTATAATGGTAAGTGATATGGCTTCATATTTACCATGTGCATTCCTTGTGGCAAGACCTTTTAATTGGTTCCAGAATAGTTGACCTTGTGACCTTGACCTTGGCCTGTGAACAGCTGCATAAAAACTTTAACATTGAGAATATCTTTTGAATGGTAAGTGATAGGGCTTTCATAGTTTGCATGTCTATTCCTTGTGGAGAGACCTTTCAGTTTGTACCAGAATATTTGACCTCGTGACCTTGACCTTGGCATGTGACAGTCCGGTAAAATTTCAGCAGAAAAATGAAATTATATTTTGTTTTATTTATATACAATGTGTATAGAAATTAAACTCATTTATGATGAAATGTTTCATGATATCTATAGAAGTTTTTTTGTAAAAAGTATTTTTTTAATCATTCAGCATATTTTCTCTATTTATTCACTTTTGTTTTACAGGTATTTATATATGCATCAATGATGAGGGATGTTACTAAAAATATCTGTTATTTCATTTCTTCTCTTCTGTGTATTCCTCCACTTTTGGGGAACCAGTATTCATGATCCCTCCTGGTGTAATCAAAGTATTGATAACACTGATAGACAGAACACAATGAGTTGACTATAAATGTTCCAGAAAGGGGGGGGGGGGGTGAAAATTGTTTTCTTAATAATGGTTGGATAATGATTGGAGGGGTTCATTTGGGTGACTTCTGTGTTTGCATCCAATTGCCATCAATATTTGATGTGATTAAACTTTTCAGTTGATGCCAGAATTTATTTCTACAAATTATATTGTCAGAAGGACATTCATTGTTCAAAGTTGCTAAATGTTTCTTCTTTCCTTCTACTCGGGGCATAAGTGTTTCACAAAACACATCTTGTTAACAAATTCATCTGCCACGTGATTATGTGGTCAAATGTGTTTCATGGTCAATTGCAACTTCACATTGATAAGCCACGTGATTGCTGTTCACCTATCAAGTTGACGGAATTGAAATGAATTTGCATGAAATGTAATTATTAAGTGTATAACTCTTAATCTATCTGAATATATTTCAAGAAATCCTTGTTGTAATCAATATAAGGAGTGAGCCTCCTTAGCAGTAATTTGTTTTTCAAGTTTTATTGAAATGATATTGTAGTGTATGTTTTGCTTTTGTGAAATTGTTGGTTATTGGTGTAAAATTTTAATATTTCCTATTTATAGACATAAATTTTTAATTGTTGGTTTGTTGACTTGAGGAAAAAAATGTGAAAACGAAAAAAAAACTGTTATGGAAATCTTTGTTTTGAAATTAATTTTTTTTTCAGGCCAAGTAAGTACAATATGAATCAGATTTACAAAATGTCCATGGCTATATATTGTTAATTTTATATTTGAATGTACATGTAAATGCTTTTGATGCAGGCATAATTATAATCTGTATTATGAAAGAAGGTGGATATGTGTAAATAAATCATGGTGCTAAGGCAAAAGGAGAAACACTCAACTCGTTTGCTGTAACATGCATGATTAAGTATATTTGTATGTAACAGGTGTAGTGCTAATAGTTGCTAATGTGCGATTCTTTAACATGTATACCATGTATAAATGGATTGTGTTTGAGTTGGCTTCATAACCATGGTTATGATTTAAACAAGTATTCTACCAAATAGTTAAGGTAATGAAATATTTATATGGTCTGTTTTATTATTTTGACATTTATATTTGTTTCATTTAAATTCTCTTTAGTAGTATCGGTAATGGGTATCAGTTTATTTCATATATAAATTATAAATGTATTTTAAGTAGCTTTAAAACCAGAAAGTAATTCCTTAAGTGTAATTTATTTATTGAACTCAATAAATTGTTTCTTTGATGATAAATGCATATATTTTTTCTGTAATGTAATGCCACATAATTGTTGTTTGTTTAATTATATATATGATTATTTCTCTATTCTATACATTCGTAATTTGTTAAATGATATGCAAATTAAAAAATTCTTTATCTTTTCTTTTGTTAAGTCTTATACCATTGGAAGGTTATATTATGGCTGGGCATTTGAACTCTCTTGTCTTTTTTCATGGAGATTTCTTGTTATATCTCATCCAGCCTGAAGGGCCATTCTCCTCTGAAACAAATAATCCTTTAGTGTTGCTATTCAAAGTTTTTTTGTAATTCTTTATTTTTGCAATTGGTACTAGTACATTATATCATTGTACATAGACACATTAATGAATACGAAACAATACAAATGAACATATACAGGTAAAAAGCAACACACAAACATATATAAAAAAATATGTCACATGCGGACTTTGAGAACTGGAGACACTATAAATAATATTCACATGATATAATTTAACATTTGCACTCAGCAACTGAGAAGAGCTTCAAGCGGCAACCATTTTTACAGATTAAACTAATTTGTGAAGCTGTGAAATAATCACTTGAAAACTTTTCAATATGCATGCAGTATTTCAAAAACTCTACACCCCCTCTAGTGTGAGGTATAGAATTTTTGCATCTAAATACATAAATATAATATTTTAAAATAAGAAAGACATTTTGGATGGTGTTATTCTGTTCCTCATTCGCTGCGATTCCAAAAACTATGTTTGAAACATTTACATCCATAATCAAATTATGTCTTTCAAAAAGGCTGTGAATGGACAACCAGAAATTTTTTGTATGATAACATTCCCGAAATCTCTGGTGTTTCAAAACAAAAAGTACATAGTTCTGTTTTCTTTAACTTACATTTGAACAGAAAAGTATTAGTAGGAAGTATTCTATGATTTTGCACAAGTGTATTTCGTGTTATAGAAAAAGGCAAAGAATAAATTTCTTCCCAATTTTCGATATTTAAATCAAATAAATGTTTCTATTTATCTTGAGATATGGGTTTTTCCGTTATCACCTCAAGATAGGTTTTGTAAAAGTATTTACTAGGTTTTTTTAAAAATGTTTCAATTTTTCAACGAAACTATGATTTACAGTATCCAGTTTTTGTTTTCCTACCACATTTCTTTTCCATTTGAGAATGCCATAGAACTCGATAAAATTTGTTCAAAAAGATTACCTTCATGTTTTTCCAAGAACTCTGTAAAATTTAAAAAAGTTCAATTATCTGATAATAAATCGTTTATGGAAAAAAAAACATTTTTGCAATAGTTTGTATTAATGCTCATGGCCTCATTTACAGTAATATTCTTATTTAACCACAAAGGTTGCGATAAAATATCACTTGTATTTTGTATCTGGATCTCTTTATCAGTTGAAGTAATATTTGAAAAATTAATAAAAATATCTTTCCAAAAGCAGTTTTCTAGAGATCCATCTTAAACCCTCTTTTTCCAAAAATAGGACTTTATCACCACCATATTTTTCTAAAGCATTCTATAATAAAGTTTTCCATGGTGAGTGGTTTAAGGGGTCAATTAATTTACTTAACCATGACATTTCAATGAATAGCAGAATGACTGAATATGTGGAACCTTTAACCGACCATTTTTAAAATCATTTATCATAACACTTCTGTTAATCTTTTGTACAAAATTTCTTGAAAAATATAATCTGAAGGGTTTGGCAGAACCGTCAAACATTGAACCAGAATTGGTAAAGCTAACGTTTTTATAACTGTTACTTTACCTATATATGTTAAATCTCTGTATCCCCAAACATTCAAAATATTCCTAACTTTTGAAGTCTTGTCTGAAATTGCACAGAGTCCTATCATTATCATACAGATTAACATTAATTCCCAACATTTTAAATTTTCCCGAGTTATTCCAAAATAATTTTCTTTCATGTAAAAAACGGCCATTAGAACCCAATTTTGATCCACTTCATATTGCTTCTGTTTTTTTTTTCAGGTTTACTCTTAATTTAGAGAAACGATCAAATACAAAGCTTTTTCAAGATATTTTGGGTCGTCAACTAGTGCCAAAGATGAGTCATCTGCATATTGACTTAGCAGATAAGCTGAGTTATTTATTTTCATTCCCCCTATATTTGGATCATTCTTTAGTGCTGAGCTAAGTAGCTCAAGGACAAAAATAAATAAAAAGGATGATAATGGATCGCATTGCCGAACCCCCCTCTCCAAAGAGAAGAAGGTAGACAGGTGACCATTATTGCAAACCGTACTTGTTATGTCACAGAACAAACAATTGACCCATTTACATAATGTTGGCCAAAATCCATAAAAGTTGAAAGTTTTTTTTCAATAAATGACCACCCAACCATATCAAAAGCCTTTTCAAAATCTATCAAAAGTAAAAGTCCAGGGATTTAATCATCTTCCAACTTTTCAATTAAATCTATGATAATCCTGAAACACTCTCCTATGTATTTTCCCTTTAGAAAACCCTTTTGGGTTTGGCTAATTATATTTTGTAAAAACAGGTTTTAATCTATTAGCTATACATGATGATGCTAATTTTACGTCAACACATAAAAGTGTTATTGGACGCCAGTTTTTCATGACTTTTTAGCCGAGTTGCGACGAAGTCGAACTCGGCTTATAATTTGATGAATGGTGTCTGGGCGTCCGGGGGTCCGGGCGTCAACTTTTGGTTTCCGCATGATATCTTGAGAACCACATGTCTTATCTAAATGAAACTTTGCACAGACATAAGTTATGATTAGAGGAAGACCCCTATTGATTTTGAGGTTTGTGCGACAAAGGTCAAGGTCACAACTTCTAAAAATATAACAAGAATTGAACATTTCAATAAAACCTGGAATCACATGTTTGGTATTATATGATAACAAAAATAGCTAAAAAAAGGTTTTATTGTTCGTACAAAAGTAGTTTTTGTCTTGCCTGCTACGAATGTCGCGAAAGCGAGACATAGCGAGCATAGATTCCGTCGGCGTTGGCGTCGTTAACATTTGGTTAACCCAAATGTTAAACTTTTTTTGTACTTCAATAACTTTCTCAAATCATATTCAATATCAATGAAATTTTGACATAATGTTCAGTACAACCTTATTAATGTTTCCCAAGTTTATTTTTTTGAAAAAAAAAATAATTCCAATTTTTCCGTATTTTTCCATTAGTTGGACTTAGTTTTTTTTCCATGAAATTTTTTTGCACCATGAAATTTTTTTGTTTGCACCATATCTCAGCAACTACATGCCATAGACTGATGATTATTGGTAAGTGGTAACATCTTTAGTAGTGACCAACATCCATACCAGAATTATGTCACCTTGACCTATATTTTCCGCTTCAATGAATTTAGCTAAATTTTCTATTTAGGTCCATATATTACCAATTTTTAAACAAAATTGTGAATATGGACTTTAGTTTTGATGTAGAATTGTTGCATATAGTCCATCGATGCACTATAAGCTTTCAGAATTTTATTCCTGTTCCAACTTTGGTAAATTTCCTGAAAATTGTCCAAAACTAACAATGTTTGAAATTTTTGCATACACTCAAATATCTTGGTCACCATTTCATACAAGACATAATTCTGCAAAACTTAAGAATGAAAAAATATTTATAAATTTTTATTCCAATTTTGGTAAATTTCCTGAAACTGTCAAAGACCAGTAGTTTCTTGGAATTCTTCTTAGCCAGTACATCTTAATAAAGAAAAAAATAGAATGATAGTGTAGTGAGCAGATGAGACACTAGGTTCCGCGGAACCTTTACGAATTATTATATTACCAGAAGATGTTAATTCATTTCATAGTTCTAATTATGTACTCCAACTAACTTTTTTCGGTGTAATTAACTTAAAAATAAGATTTAACGAAAAGTCAAAATTAAAAAAGGGAGGTAATAAAACTTGAGGCAGGTAATCAATTTAATGTGAAGAAGTATTCTATATTACTAAAAGTCTTTTGCAATGTCCAGCAAATCTTAGATGAAAAAGATTATATTTGTTTATTCTGATCTTTTGTAAATTATTGATTTCAGCAATACATATTACCTGAATTATAAGGGGAACCCCTGCCCAAAGTTTTTTGAATGGCTGTCTGAAATGGGTTGTAAATGGGTAGTGGAGCTTTCAGTTTCCATGGAAACCAAACCAGAACACTGAATCTTTGAAAAACAGTATTCTGCTACATATTTTTCTTCACAATTTTAGAAATATGTATAAACTAGATTATAAGTGGAGCCCCTGCCATTTTTTGTTTTGAAAGAGGGACTTGGAATGTTTTGATTTTACCTGGATTATAATGGGAACCCCTACCCAATTTTTTTTTTTTTTGAATTGTGGTCTAAAATGAGTTTTAATGGATAGTGGAGCTTTTGGTTGCCAAGGAAACCTAACTAGAAAGCTGAAATTTTTAGAAAAAAGGTCTTCTGATACATACTTCTACGATTTCAGCATATTCAAAAATTAGATTTTAAGGGGAACCCCTGCTTAATTTTTTTCAAAAGGACTTGGAATGTTTTGACCATGCAGCTATCAGCTATATATATCACCTAGATTATAACCCCTGCCAAATGTTTAGCCAAGTTACAACAAAGTCAAACATCCTGCAAAAGTTTCATTATAAGTCTTCTGATTGAAATACAAGAATTCATATGCTTATGTACAACTATTTGCATGTCCGATAATGTACTTATGAAAATAACAAATATTCGCAACTCGGCTTTCGCACCTTTGGTGCATTTTCTGATTTTTTTATCTTTCCCTTCTTTCGGTAGACATGTAATCATACCTTGACGTTGGCTAATCGAAAATTTACCCTTGTCAAAACTTTCATTTAGACTCTTTAATAAAAATATTTTATATCATTCCAGAAAAATTTATAAAACTCTGATGTGAAGCCATCTATGCCAGGTGATTTGAAATTTTTCATATTCTTTAAGGCTTGGTGACATTCCTGCATTGTTATTTTCCCTTCACATGATGTTATTTCCTCATCTGAGGGTTTCACAATGTAAGGATTGTCATAATCGAAAAACAAAGAATTATGTTTCTTTTATGTTTTGTGTTTACGTGTAATTATGTTTCAATATATTCATCACATTCGGTGAATGGGATGAATATATTGAATGGAAGCCAACACAGACCGCGTAGTTATGGACACATGCATTACACTGCCCCGCGTCTGTACGACATTTCAATAAATGGTCTTCTTCCATTTATCACTATTCCACTAGGTATTCATCACATTCGTACCAAATTGTATTCTTTGCCCCTTTCAAAGCTTCATTCTTTCTACAAAACATGTTTAGCATCATCAGTGACTGATTGACATTCCCTAGAATATGAATTAACAGCAATCGATTTGGATATATCAAACCATAGACTTTTCAAACCTGTCCGCGAATTAGCCAACGAATCCGAAAACCGGACATTTCTCAAAATTCAATTCGCCAATAAAGGCTTGGACGCCGTAAATCTCGCTAACATTCTACCTAGCAAAACAGTAACATCAAACATTCCACCTTACTTCAAAGATCAATCTGTTCCACTTATTTCGTATTCCTACACTAAACCCATTGCAACTTCTATTTTCAATTACAAACGGGTATTGCATGACTTCAAAGCCAAACCACCCGATTGCGCTTGCTCTACTCCCCCCTTCAGTTACAGTCCGGCTGGGCACGTGATAACCGGTGACCTAGCTGTGTCCCAAATGAAAACGGACATTTTCAGCTAGATTTCACGTCTTCACGGATTTGACATAACCGGATTTGACTCAACCCTGGATTGACTCACTGATAGTGAGACTGGTGCCGCTAGCGGAGCAGGACATGCTTACCATTCCGGAGCACCTGATGCCACTCCCGGTTTTCATGGGAGTTCACACTATGAGTGCCTTAGTTGTTTATGTAATTTTTTTTATTTCCGTGCATTGTAGCTGTCTCCTTGTTTTGTCTTGGTTTTTCTCTGTGACCGTTTTTGCCACGTCTTTGGACTTTGAATTTTGTAGTCATCGCTTTCCTTGTTCCTTCGGTATTCTACTGCCGTTGTTTTATGAATATTTTGCAATTTTGGAGAAGAACTAGTGTACAACTTTTTATAAAAATTTTTTTGCTCTTCCAAAATTAATTTTGAGTCAGCTATTTCTTTGCCCTTTTCATCAAGCAGGTTTAGAAATAACTTTTCCGTATAATGTTTTTTTTTCCAAATTACAAAATACCCGGAGTTTCTTTCACCTTCCGCATGCCATTTTGCTTTTTCCCTGGTAATAATTCCATTTATTTTTTTATCTCTAATTATTTTTATTTCTTTTTCTATTTTGTCAATTTCTTCCAACAGTTCTGCTGTTTCATCCATACTACATATATTATTAGCCATAGTTTCATTCAGTGTTGATAGTTTTTCAAATAATTCCTTTTCTTGGTTGTCTTTTTGTTTTTAAGCCAGGAACTATATGATATAGTTGCCCCTCTTATTTTCGTTTTCCTTGTCTCCCACAACAGATGGCCATCAACATAGAACTCTTTCTCAGGATCATCAAAAGCTATATTGTGATCCATTTCATATTTTAAAGTTACATCTTTTATCACCGCTTTAATCTTACTGATAAAATCAACATCATATAATAAACTATTGTTAAATTTCCAAATCCCTGGACCTCTACTACAGTCTATAAATTGAAGTTTTAAACTAACTGGTGAGTGGTCCGACCTGTAACTGACTCCAAGATCTGTTGATAATACAGATGACTCAATATCTGATGAGACCAGAAAATAATCCAATCTGCTTTGTTTTCTACTTAGAACTCGCCAAGTGTGGCGTTTTACATTGGGGTTTTTCTCTCTCCAAATATGAGTCAGATTAAGAGTCCTTCATTTCTAAATTTTTTAATTGTGACTTTAGATTGTTTTTCATTGAATAATTTATGGTATCAATCTCATAATTTTGGACAACATTCCAATCGCCAACTAATATGAGAGAAGTATTGTCAAAAAGATTTATCTTATCCATTTTGAAAAAAAAATCTGGTCTATGCTATTCAAAGTTTGTGATTTTATGCTGATGCTTTATCTAAGATTGCCGCAAACTGGGAGATACTTTAACAAAGGACCCTATGGGAAATGCATTCAAATATCATCTCCTATGGGAACGCTGTTACAATCACTTGGGGTCTATCGTTCATTGCTGATTTTTATACAACTGAAAAAAATTGGAGGTCGTATAATGGTATGGCGCTGTCGTCGTTGTCGTCGTTGTCGTCGTCGTCTGTAGACACTTTTGTAATTGGTAAATAACTTAAGTTCCACTCGACCAGTCCTTATGACATTTTACCACAGTGTTCTTTGGCACAAAAAAAAAGGCTTGGATGTATTTTGGTTATTTTGGCCCCTCCCGTTTTTAAAAAAGGGGTTAAAAAGTGCAAAATTGAGTGTTTTCACATATTTTGCGTTAAATATTTATGATTTATTGGGTTTTGATGGGGTTTCTTCCAGTGTGTTCCTTATTAAATTTCCTATCAGTTGTATGTCAACAGATTTTATGTGGCATACACCATTTAAGAGACAAATGGGCCCAAAAAGGGGCGATTTTCAAAAATTTCATTTTTTTAATTTTTAGTCCGATTTTGATGCAGTTTTTTTGCGATGGATTCCTTTTGAAAATAAGCATAAAGCTGCACCATCAGATTGTTGACAACTGGTTTCTTTTTGGAGCTATGAAGGGACAAAATTCCAAATTTTCAGATTACCTAAAATTTGTATTTTTCATCAGATATCGATGAGATTTTTTTTTGTTGACTCTTCTAGATTTGAGCCTTCAGTAGTATGTCAACGGATTTGGCATAGCTCTTAACGTTTCCAAGCTACAAGGAGTCAAAGGGGCCAAAATTGCAATTTTTATATCACGCCACACGAAGTGGTAAGGTATTATGTAATACCCTCAGTCGTGTGTCCGTCCGTCCGTCTGTCTGTCTGTCTGTCTGTCCGTCCGTCCCCCGAAGGTTTCCTACTGATAACTTGTGAACGAAATAACACAAAGTCTTCAAACTTGGTATGCAAGTTGTTTACCACAAAACTCAGGTCACCTTTGATTCTTGGTTCAGATGTCCCAGGGGTTCTGGAGTTATGCCCTTGAAACTTTGAAATTTTGCGAATTTTAGGGTTTTCGACTGGTAATTTGAGAACAAAATAACACAAGGTCTTCAAACTTGATATGTAAGTTGTTTACCACAAAACTCAGGTCAAGTTAGATTTTGAGTTCAGAGGTCTAAGGGGTTCTTGAGTTATGCACCTTGAAACTTTGAAATTTTGCGAATGTTAGGGTTTCCGACTGTCTGATAATTTATGAACGAAATAAAACAAGGTCTTCAAGTTTTTGTTTAAGTTGTTTACCACAAAAATCAGGTGAAGTTCAAATTTGTAATTCAGAGGACCAAGGGGCTCTGGAGTTATGCCCCTTGAAACGTTAAAATTTTGCGAATTTTAAGGTTTCCGATCGATAACTTATGAATGAAATAACATACGTATATACTGTCTTCAAACTTTGTATGTAAATTGTTTACCACAGAACACAGGCCAAGTATAATTTTTGGTTCAGCGGTACACATAGTTCTGAAGTTATGTCCCTTTTACCTCAGAAATGTGAAACGTGTCGGGGTATCATGTAATGCACCATTACTATTTTTCTAAATATGTCGAATTTTTGTCATACCCCCGGCGTCAGCGTCGGCGTCGTCGGCGTCGTCAGCAAAAACTTTAACCTTGCTTGTGGAAAGGAGACCTTAAGGGATGGGATGTTGATATTAAGTGTGTGGCTTCCTTGTGATGAGAGCTTTCTTATGGTAACATATTTGTAGACATTTTGACCTTGACCTTGCCCTTAGGTCAATTTTAAGAAAACTTTAAACTTGCCTCTAGAAGGCTGGCATTTAGTGGTAGGGTGTTCATATTTGGTATGTGACTTCCTTATGATAAGAGCTTTCTAGTGTTACGATAATTGTAGACGTTTTGACCTTGAGCTTTCCCCGAGGGCAATTTTTGAAAAACTTTAAC
This sequence comes from Modiolus philippinarum, assembly GCA_002080025.1. Classification (NCBI taxonomy): domain Eukaryota; kingdom Metazoa; phylum Mollusca; class Bivalvia; order Mytilida; family Modiolidae; genus Modiolus; species Modiolus philippinarum. Next base: position 34,565 of record MJUU01008332.1, on the reverse strand, counting down.
CTTGCCTCTAGAAGATAGGTTTTTAGTTGTAGGGTGTTCATATTTGGTATGCGACTTCTCCTATGATGAGAGCTTTGTAGCGGTACCATATTTGTAGACATTTTGACCTTGACCTTTCCCTGAGGGCAATTTTAGAAAAACTTTAACCTTGCCTCTAGAAGATAGGGTTTTAGTGGTAGGGTGTTCATATTTTGTATGTAATTTCCTTAGGTTGAGAGGTTTCTATCGGTACCATATTTGTAGACATTTCGACCTTGACCTTTCCCTGAGGGCAATTTTTGAAAAACTTTAACCTTGCCTCTAGATGGTAGGGTTTTAGTGGTAGGGTGTTCATATTTGGTATGTGACTTCCTTATGATTAGGTCTTTCTTTTGGTACCATATTTGTAAACATTTTGACTCTGACCTTTCCCCGAGGGCAATTTTAGAAAAACTTTAACCTTGCCTCTAGAATGGCTTTTAGTGGTAGGGTGTTCATATTCGGTATGTGACTTCCTTATGATGAGAGCTTTCTTTTGGTACCATATTTGTAGACATTGTGACCTTGACATTGCCTTGAGGGCATTTTTAAAAAAACTTAAACAGTGTTTCTAGTATGTTGACATTTAGTGGTATGTGTTCGATTTCAGTATATGACTTCCTTATGATGATAGCTTTTTTGGTGGCACCATATTTTTAGACATTTTGACATTGACCTTGCCCCGAGGGCAATTAAAAAAACAATTAACCGTGTTTCTAGAATGTAGACACTTAATGGTAAGGTGTTCAATTTTGATATATGACTTCCTTATGATGATAGCTTTTTTGGTAGCACAATATTTTTAGACATTTTGACCTTGACCTTGCCCTAAGGACATTTTTGTAAATAACTATAACCTTGCTTCAAGAAGTTAGTTGTTTAGTGGTAGGTTGTTTATATTTTGTTTGTGACTTCCGTATGGTGAGGGCTTTCTGGAAGTACCATAGTTGTAGACATTTTGACCTTGACATTGCCCTGAGGGCAATTTAATAAAAAAACTTATACCCTGTTTATAGAAGTTATTCTTTTAGTGATAGTGAGTTCCTGTTCGACATGTAGCCTTCTTATATCACGTTTAAAGTATCACATTACAATTCCGAAAATGTATAACTTTCAGATTATTGTGCATTGCGGTTACTCTTATCCCTGTAGAGCTTTGTTGTCTTCTGACAACTCTTGTTTATCGGATTTCGATGGGTTTTTTTTCTTTGGATTCCTCTTGATATAAGCTTTCAGTAGTATGTCAACACAGTCGGCGTAGGTCTTACTGTTTCCGAGCTACAAGTGGTCAAAGGGACCAAAATTTCCATTTTTGTCTCGCCCGCGACGAAGTCGCGGAAAGCGAGACATAGGCGTGCAAAGTATGACGGCGACGGCGACGGCGTTAACCTTTACTATATGCAGGATATTTTGAAACCCTTTGATGTAGGAACATCATATTTGGTCCAGTGGTAGTACTAATCAAGTGCTACCTGAGGGACATAACATCATGTGACCTTGACCTCTATTGCACGGTCCAGTGACCACGTTAAGTTTCTCTGATTAGATCCATATCTCAATAACTGTAAGTGGTAGGTCAATAATATTTGGTATAGAGTTTGGTCTTGAGTAGTACATGTCAGTCTGGCATACGACTTTTGTCCTTGACCTCAATTTCACGGTCTAGTGACCATGTTAAGTTTCTCTGATTAGATCCATTACTCATTAACTATACCTGGTAGGTCAATAATATTTGGTATGTAGGTTGGTCTTGAGTAGTACATGTCAGTCTGGCATATGGCTTTTGTCTGTGACCTCAATTTTACGGTCCATACACATGTTACGTTTTGTGCTTAGTTTAGTTTCTCAGTAACTATAAGTGTTATACATGACAATATGCTATATGGCTTTTGTCCTTCACCTCAATTTCACAGTCTAGTGAGCATGTTAAGATTTTGTGATTAGGTCATTTTCTCAGTAACTATAGGTGATAGGTCAATGATATTTGGTATATATGTTGGTCTTGGGTAGTACATGACAGTCTGTTGTATGGCTTTTGTCTTCGACCTCATTTTCACGGTTCAGTGAGCATGTTGAGTTTCAAGTATCTTTTAATGTATGGTCAATAATATTTGGTATGTGGGTTTGTCTTAGATGGAAAATGACATCCTGCTATTTGGCTTTAGCCCTTGACCTCATTTCACGGTCTAGTGAACATGTTTGGTTCTCTAGTATCTATATCAGTGGTAAGTCACTGATATTTGGCATTTTGGTTTGTAGTTATATATAACAGTTTGCTATATTGCTTTTCTCAGCCAACATGGTAAGTTTTCTGAATTAGTCAGAGTTTTCACATCTGTTTTGCGACCAAGTAGGGACGGGCGAGACATCAATTTGGGTCCACACTTGTTGGAAATATGTGAAATCTGTATTTCTCATTAGATTTGGATGGGATTCCTCTTGATATAAACTTTCATTTTTATGTTAACCGATTTGGCGTAGCTATTACTGTTTCCGAGCTAGAAGGGTCAAAGGGGCCAAAATTGCAATTTTTCGAAATAAGTGAAATCTTTATTTTTCATTAGATTTCATTTTTTGGGGGGGTATTTTGGAGTACTCTTGGTGTAAGCTTTTGGTAGTATGTCAACAGATTTTGTGTAGCTCTAACTGTTTGTTAGCTAATTAGCGGTCAAAGTGGCTGAAATTGCAATTTTCAAAATATCTAAAATCTTTAATTTTTTGGTTGTACTCCATCGAAGCAGGCCTCCAGAGTTTAATTAATCTAATAAGACCCTACGGGAAATGCAGTCCTAGATATTCTTCGAGAGCAAATAAATAATTTCAATTAAAATTGATCATAAAAGTTCATGAGTGACCGTCTTTAAAGTTTTTGATTTTCATGGTAATGCCTCATCCATGATGGCTTTCAGCAAAGAACATGGTTTAATATTGGAACCAATGGAACATGCATTTAAAATCTCCTTTAAAACCGCTTGAACAATTTCAATTCAATTCTATAATTGAAATCCTTGGTTGTTACTTTTCAAAGTTTCTGATTTAAATGTTCGATCCTCATTCAATATTGTCACCAGCGGGGGAAATAGTTCAGCATATGACCTTGTGGGAAAAACATTCAAAAATCTTGTGCTCTAAAACCAGTTGATCAATTATGTCTCCCCTGAAGGGAGACATTGATTAACCCTTTGTTTCTTCTTCTCCCCATTCAATCGTGTCCGGCACATAACTTTTTTGTCTTTTGAACTAGGATTAAGATATATGGCATTTGGGTGTAGCATCATGAGAAGGTGTGTTGCATACCATAGTAATCTACATGTGACCTTGACCTCTGACCTCGAGGTCAGATTACTGGAATATTTAATTGTTGGCTTGGCCAGGCCCATACTTTTTTCAGTTTTTGACCTACACTTGTGATATTTGACATGTGGGTCTATCATCATGAGATGGGGCGTCGCGTAGCATAGTAACTTTCTTGTGACTTTGAATTTTTACCTTGAGGTCAAATAACTGAAATTTATAGGTGTTGCCCTGCCCGTGTCAGAACTTTTTCAACTTTTGACCTAGACTTAAAATGTTATGCAGGTGGGTGTATCATCATGAGGCAGTGTGTCAAGTACCGTGATGGCTTTCATGTTATCTAGACCTTTGACTGAATGTTTGATCCAAAGGCTAAATTTTGTTATCCTCTAACCAAGATTTAAGATAATTGGCATTTTGGTGTATTATCATGAGATGCTATGTCCTGTACCATAATGACCTATTTGATACCTGGAACTTTGACCTGGAGGTCAATGCCTGTTTTTTTTTACCTGTGGACTAGTACTTTTGACCTTGACATGATATTTGGCATGCTGGTGTATCATAAAGTGTGTCGCGTAAAATAATGGCATTCATTATACCTCTGCAAACAAAGTTTTGGGTATATATGAATCACCCTGTCCGCCCGTCTGTCTGTCTGTTCGTCCCTATTCTTTGTTTGCGCATGTCCTCCTAAACGGCTGCTTGAATTTTAATGAAATTTTACACAGATAAAGTACACCATCTGGACATGTGCATGAAATAGTATGGTTGCTGCCCAACATTTTGAAGGCGAGATAATTTGTCTTTGAATTTTTTCTAGAAAAAGAGTGGGGGACGAACCTTGTCAGTACACCACCTGAAGATGTGCATAAAGTTATATGGTTGCTGCCTGAAATTTTGAAGGGGAAATAATTCGCCTTTGAATATTTTATGGAAAAAGGGGGCAAACCCAGTCAGTGCATGTTCTCCTAAACGGCTGCATGGATTTTAATGAATGTTACACATTTGTAGAACACCAACTGCGGAAGTGCATGAAATTATATGGTATCTGCCCAAAATTTTGTAGGGGGATTTTTCATCTTTAAATATTTTCTTGAAAAGGGGTAGGACGAACCTTGACAGCACATGTCCTCCTGAACGGGTACTTGGATTTTGATGAAATGTCACACATTTTAGTACAACACCTGAAGATATGCATTACTAGTAAGTAATTTGGTTGCTGTCATAATTTTGAAGGTGAAATTCGTCTTTGGGATATTTTCTGGGAAAATGGGGGAGCTATATCATTTTTCCATACTTGTATTGTGTCCACATTTGTACTGTGTCCACAGCTGCGTTGTGTTCACACACACACTTTAACATTTGCCAAATTGAATCAGGGTTCAATTAGCGGGGAGTATAACTGGCTGCCATTCGTCGACAGCTCTAGTTTGACTTTGACCTTTGAACTTTAAATCAAACGACATAATTCTTTAACTCCGGTTAACTTTTCATGTTTTGACCTCGTCTGAAGTATGCGGGTGTATCATCATGAAACGGTGTGCCGCATACCATAAGGACCTTGCTTTGATCTTGGTCATATAACTGTTTTTGCTTAGTGTTGACCTATCAGGGCTATACTTTTTTTATACGACTGCAAAAATATTGAGGTCGTATAACGGTATGACGCTGTCGACGTTGTCGTCGACGTCGTCTGTAGACACTTTTGTTTTTGGTCATAGCATAAGTTTCAAGATGATCAATCATTATGAAATTTTAACACAATGTTCCTTGGCAAAAAAGGAAGGCACGGATTGGATGGAATATTATGGCCAATCCATTCTTAAAAAGGGACGAAAAGGGCAAAAATTGAGTGTATCAATCGATCTATGCAGAATTATCCAATCTTGTGTTAGCATTTGAATTGATAAAAGGGACAACACATTTGAGGCTTCCCAAGGTGATCACTAGAGAAAACACTTTTCTATACTTATATATAGGGGGTTTGCTGTTGTCAATATGTGAAGAATTTGATCGCGAACCATTGTGCAGTAACTGTGGAAGAACCCCATTCTCCATGCATAAAAATCCCTTCAAAAACTTTCGATATAAGGGTATATTGCAGAAAGCTCAATTTCCTGTCCGGACCCTTTCCGTTTCTCCCCTTTCTAATAGAAATCAAAACCTCATTTGTCTCATGCACTCTTATTTTTCTTTGCTTTCAAAGTGATTTGATTAAATCGTTCTCGTGTTGAAATACTGTTTAATGGACGATTAAATTGTTCTTTTGTTATAATTCTGTTTACTGGACGAAAAGCTGTAAATTATCAACCAAATTCTGATTCGCTCGAAATAATGAACAAATCAGATGCTGTTGTTTGCTTTCAGCTAAGATATTCGCATAATACTAGGATTATTTGATTACTCTTTAGTATTTTAACAATCTATTCAGACATGGATTTTGATTTAATTAACTTTTGGATGCTTGGGTCGTGACCAAAGTTTAGAATTGAAATATAAAGTCATATTTTTACTGAGGATTTGTTAAACGTTAAATAATCTTGAATCTGGTAAAAGAATATAAATAATCTGAAATATGGCAAAAGAACATATTATGAGCAACCCATTAATGCTAGTTACCCAAAGGGCTATCTTTAATATCTTATGTTAGGTCACAATAAGGGAAGCTCGACGCTAACCATTATGAAAAGGAAAGGAAATGGGGTAAATGTCAAGGAGACAACATCCCATCTCCAGGTTAAAACGACCCAAAACAAAGCATCTAGGGGTCACCGTCAGGTCTTCAACACAGTGTGGAACCTCACAACATATGGCAAGCCCTAAATGCCCCCAAAAAGGTAAAAAAGTGAATAAATCAGTGGAAACAAACACAAGTCGTTTGGAGAAAGCCCACGCTGCATGCAGGATAAAGACCTCTTCTTTAGCCGAGTCACGGAATGTCTTATAGATAAGATAAAATGTGCTGCACCTATCCATTTCAAACTACCTGATTTGCTGTTTTATAAGTGAATCCGATTAGTCGATTTTGTTGCTTGTACACTGTCAATCCTGGTCTAGTCGTTCATTGCTGACCCGTTACCCAATCAATTGAAAACTACTGTGAAAGTACTATTGTTCGTGGGGTTCCAATTTTCGTTGATTTCGTGGTCCACTTAAACCACGAAATTAAGTTCCCAACGAAATGCATTTCGACCATAGAGTTTAATGCATATAATTGGAAACCACGAATTTAAGTACCCGCGAAATACTGATATATATGAAAACCACGAAAATTGATGCCCACGAATAAAAGTACTTCCACAGTATCTCACTTATCTCCATTTAGAAAAAAATATAAGCAAACCGTATAGTAACTGTTTCGAGCTATGTTTTAGCTGATTTTCAGGTCTTTCAAGGTCTGGGAGTTTAGTACTATATATATATCAAATTTATCATAATATTTGATCTTTGCAAGGCCTTACAAACGTTTAAAATGAGGATGCATAACTTGTATACATACCCGCAATTTTTGTTGTTATGCCCCCGTGAAACGAAGTAAAAAAGATTTTTTAAATCATTTAGCATGTTTTCTTCATTTATTCACTTTCGTTTTACATGTATCTATATATGTATTATATATATCAAGGATGAGGGATGTTACTAAAAATATCTATTATTTTATTTCTTCTCTTCTGTGTATACCTCCACTTTTGGAGAACCAGTATTGATGATCCCTGGTGTAATCAAAGTACTGATAACACTGATAAACAGAACACAATGATTTGGCTATAAATGTTCCAAAAAGGGGGGAGTGAAAATTGTTTTCTTAATAATGCTTGGATAATGATTGGAAGGGTTTATTTGGGTGACTTCTGTGTTTGCATCCAATTGAAATCATCATTTGATGTGATTAAACTTTTCTGTTGATACCAGAATTTATTTCTACAAATTATTTTGTCAGAAGGACATTCATTGTTCAAAGTTGCTAAATGTTTCTTCTTTACTTTTACCCGGGGGCATTAGTGTTTCACAAAACACATCTTGTTTCCAAGACATTTTGTAGTAATGAACTGCTCAAATAGTTGAATGATCTGAAATTTTCCGATATCATCAACCTTTATAGATGGGCGATATTAGTAACAGAAATATAACTCAGCACTTGACCATAATGATACAAAATATATTATCAGATAATTTCAATGATTTAATGGTTCGCGACCTTGTCCCTTAGTGCATGAGTTTAAGAATCAATCTACGGATAGACCAATTTACGATATTATTATCCTGTTTGACTCTGCTCTTCCGCAGATGACTTTGTTCTGAATATCATTCCATTGTTTAACACAATATTGGCAGTCTAGTATGATTGTTTCACAAAGAAGTAAAATAAAGCATTTGACTCCAAAGTCAAATTGATGGTTTATATCATGTTTTTCAGGTTAAGCGACAAAACATGAGTGAATTTAAGTTCCATTTTCAAAGAGTTTGATAAAAAGTGATTAGTTTTTCGCGCATATTTATATACCATCTTTCAATCTTTGGCAATGGTGTACTCTGAAATTGGCACAGAATCAACAGTTTCTCTGATAAAAGAGCCCTGCAAGTGAAATTTGCAGAACCCCAAATTACTGACAGATTTAATGCAGTAACTGTTTCTGCTTATGGCTATTGTGACAACTTATCTCTCTTCCGTGCAGTTAAATATCAAATATTAAGCCGACCACTTTTCCTCTCAATATTTTACACCACTGCTTTGCTCACATTTTTTATTTACCGCCACACTTAGTGGCGAGGTATAATGTGATACCCTCTGTCGCGTGTCCGTCCGTCCGTCCGCTTGTCTGTCCATCCGTCCGACCGTCTATCCCCGGAAGGTTTCCGACTGATAACTTGTGAACGAAATAACACAAGGTCTTCAAACTTGGTATGCGAGTTTTTTTACTACAAACCTCAGCTCAAGTTTGATTTTGGGTTCAGAGGTTCAAGGGGTTTTGGAGTTATGCGCATTGAAACTTTGAAATTTTGCGAATTTTAGGGTTTCCGACTGATAACTTGTGAACGAATAAACACAAGGTCTTCATACTTAGTATGTGATTTGTTTACCACAAAACTCAGGTCAAGTTCAATTTTGGGTTTAGAGGTCCAAGGGATTCCGGAGTTATGCCCCTTGGAACTTTGAAATTTTGCAAATTTTAGGGTTTCTGACTGATAAATTGTGAACGAAATAACACAGGGTCTTCAAACTTGGTATGTAAGTTATTTACCACAAAACGCAGACTAACTTAGATTTTTGGTTGAGAGGTCTAAGATTTTCTAGAGTTATACTCCTTGAAACTTTGAAATTTTGCAAATTTTAGGGTTTCCTTCTCATATCTTATGAATGAAATATCATACTGTCTTCAAACTTGGTATGTAAGTTGTTTACCACAAAACACAGGCCAAGTATAATTTTGGGTTCAGCAGTACACATAGTTCTGGAGTTATGCCCATTTAAATTAGAAATTTTGTGAAACGTGGCGGTGTATCATGCAATGCACTATTTCTATTTTTTAGTTTGTATAATTTTAATTGTATATTTTGTGTTTGATTTTTAATATCAGATGTGTATGAATATTTCGATTTTTACTGTTCAAATGGACTTTCAGTTAACTTATGTGAAACCATTAAATGACTTCTTTTTGGAGCAAAACACAAGTGAAAGTGATAAACGACTGGGTTTGTAAAAACTTCGTGCATTTATCACTGGACACAACCAGTATTGGAACATATACTTAAGAAAAATTTATATGAAAAAAAAAACACAGCCAACTTCAACGAAAGTGTCAGGAGTCAAAAATTTTCTTGCGATCCATTCACGACAACCACTAGAGATGGACAAAATTAAGCGAGGAAGTTGCCGACCATTATTCTGAGTTTTGATGATTAAATCACTATTTGTTCTAGATGAATATCAGTGTTTTTTTTAGAACCGTTAAGTATTTGTATGTTAGGTAATTTTTTAATGTGAACGTTGTAATTATCATAAATATTTATTATTCTGATTGTCCAAAAAGTTCGATACAAATTTAAAGCTATGATTTGCACCACTGATTGAGACCTTTATAAATGATCTTCTGGTTTTTAACTTTCACAATAACAAGGAAACATTAACAAAATAAATAAACAAATAAATATGGAATAAATAAACAATATGAATCATAGAGGTCTTCCTGGATAAAGACTTTCATATGATGGTGGCGCTTCAAATCCATCCACTGGATGACTTCTATGACTATCATAATAAGAGGGTGGAGGATTGTCCGTTGAACGTGGTTGTTGAGATACAACTAGTATATGATGGTGATGCTGTTCAAGAACATTTGATTCTAAGTGATTGTCTCTCGACGTTATTATCCGTCTTCTTGGTTGTGTAGTTATCGGCTGAATTCTCCGTCGTACTCGATTCCTTGGTCTGTAATGTTTACCTGAAAAATACTTGTTTTGATGAACATTAGTATAAAGAAAATGAATCTTTTGTTGCCTTTGACAAAAAATAAACTGCTTCATATTATTTTGTTTTCTTTGTCTGTTGTACATGTATGTATAAATGTGTAAATAATGATGTGTATACATTTGTACCATCTGGTTGTGTCGTGTTATATTTTTTGTAATTTCAAAATATTATAAATGACATGAAATAGCATTGCTCGACATCTAACAATGAAGTCTTTTTATGTATTTATTTTTAGCCATTCGCCACACATAGGTGGAGGGTTTGGATCCAAAAAATCGAGTTTAACCCCACTGCAATTTTTGCGCCTGTCCCAAGTCAGGAATATGTTGGTCATTGGCTTGTCCTTGTCTTCTTATAAAATTTTAGTTTCTTGATATTTGGGTTATTGGATGTGGTTTGTTTCCATTGATTTATTCACTTTTTTACCTTTTCGGGGCCATTTAGGGCTTACTATATGGTGTGAGGTTCCTCACTGTGTTGAAGACCATATGGTGACCCCTAGATGTTTTGTTTTTGGTCGTTTTAACCTGGATATGGGATATTGTTTCCTTGACATTTACCCCATTTCCATTCTTTTTCATATCCACTGAAACTTGTGCTACGGTCCGTCTTGAACTTACTGTGAGGTATGAGTAAAAGCTCATTGTTGAAGGCCTCATGGTGACTTTTAGATGAAGAATAGCAATAAAAGCGTTGTTACATAGCTTATTTTTACGATGTATTTGTAGAGACTGTCTAATCTGCAATTAATGCATATCCCTTCATTGATTAACTGGACTTGGCTTTTCTACCAGAATTGTTATGTTTAACACGTCGATTGTCTTTTAGGAAGCAGAGGATGCGAACTCTACCTGATCTCGCCCATGGTTTTTTAATTTGGTCCATTTTGTTCATTTGTGTATGTCTGTATATTCATTTTTCTGTGCCATGAGTGATGTCTTTGTTTTTTGGCGTTTCCGATGTTGCACTTGTAATTGAATTATTCGTATTTAGACTGTTGATTTGGTTCTTATTTACTTTACAAAACGCACAGTGTGTAAGAATATTTGTTCAAACGTCGGCATATTGGCATGTGCTATTAGTAATAGCGTGAAAGGGCCATTAGTCCGATATGTGCAATTTATTGACTGGTCATATTCCATTTAGATCACTAACAAACTGTGTATAATATAATGCTATCTATATATATGCACTCATGCATATACATATAGAAACGTGTGAAAACCACTGCTTCTATGGGGACGCCTTGCAATGGCTACCACCGACGAATAAACATGACCAGCTCATGACAGCGTTCAATATTAAAGGTATGGTTATTAATGGTTGCAGTCCTTGCAGTGTTAATTAGGTTATACATGACTTGTACGAATGTGTTTGGCACGTCGTTTGTGTTAAAACTTACAGAGATGTCATAAAAAGCACGACACTGAGTGTAAAAAAATCCGTCCATATTTCTATCTCTCAATAATTACATTTCATGAATATTCATTTGAATTCTGTCAGTTTGATAGGTGAACATCGATCACGTGGCATATCAATGTGAATTCGAAGTTTCAATTTCCATGAAACACATTTGACCACGTGTTCACGTGGCGGATGGATTTGTAAAATAGAATCCCAATGCACATGATGTACTTCCCTGTAAATAAAGTTGCTTTTTATATTCGGGTTTAAAGTGTTATTATAAGAATTGAATGCATTATTTTGAAGTTTCATAGGGACTATGAAAAGGTTGACCGGGCGCACATTTTCAACATAATTACATTTCATGAATATTCATTTCAATTCCGTCAGTTGATAGGTGAACATCTATCATGTGGCATATCAATGTGAAGTTGCAATTCCCATGAAACATATTTGACCACATGTTCACGTAGCGGATGAATTTGTAAAAATAGAATCCCAATGTACATGATGTACTTTCCTGTAAATAAAGTTATTTTTATATTTCGGGTTTAAAATGTAATTATAAGAATTGAATGCATTACTTTGAAGTTTCATAGGGACTATGAAAGGGTTGACCGGGCGCACATTTTCAACATGAAGCGCTATCGCGCTTCATTAAAAATGTGCTTCGGTCAACCCTTTCATATCCCAATGAAACTTCAAAATAATGCATTCAATTCTTAAGTGCATTTTTAATTTCGGAAAGTGCAATAATAATTATGACGAGAACGGCGTGCCATAATGTGCACGAAACATTTGCAAATTTTTTTCAATAACATTTTCTTTTTTCTTTTTATATCGTATACATATACTTACGAGACATTTCCACGTATGAGAAACCCCATACTATACTCCAGCACCACCCTATCAACAGAAACGCTGTAAATATCAGTTGTAAAAATCCAAACAGTAAACCGCAACAAAAAGAGGTACATTTGTCTCCAGTGCTCATATCCTCGTTTCGAGCACAACAGAAAACGCAAAATGAAGCAATCATTGTACCTATATGGAAGAAATTACAATATTAATATTTACAAATCTTACATTGTAGCAGCTTAAATATAAAAGTGAAAGATAGGATTTCTCGAGTGTAAGAGGGACCTGTTTTTAATGTCTCCCAACTGCAAAAATCTAATAATGTATAAAGAATTAATTTCATGTGAACATCAAGACACGTACTTTCATTAGACAATTGATAACTAGAGTTTTATTGGCGAAATATATTCAACGTAGTGCTCTTCAAAAACGATAAAGTTTCTTTAAGTGACCATCATATGTGAAGCAGTTCGCAGGAGTAATAATCACATATAGCAGTTCGCACGAGTAATAATCACATATAGCAGTTCGCAGGAGTAATAATCACATATAGCAGTTCGCAGGAGTAATAATCACATATAGCAGTTCGCAGGAGTGATAATCACATATAGCAGTTCGCAGGAGTAATAATCACATATAGCAGTTCGCAGGAGTAATAATCACATATAGCAGTTCGCAGGAGTAATTTATGTTTTCATTTGCAGATAAACAATGAAAGGATATGGAGTGGATGAGCAAAGGTCTCTTCAAATACACTAACTAAAAAAAAAGTTCATTTTCCTGTACTTTCTATTTTTCTGTTCTCTAACGTCAATTTGCTGTTACTATGATATTGGTTTATGATGGAAACTATCTCTTGACTAATTTTTGCGGTGCTGTCTACATTTATTATATTTTTTTTCTTTTTGGCGGGAATTTATCGACAATTTATTTTTTCTGTAGTATGATATTGTTCACAAAAGCGTGATTAAAAAGTTAAACTGAACTGGTCCTGTCTGATTTGAATGATATATTTTTATCTCACTTTCGTGATTGATTTGTATTTTTTGGATGTTGGTTGATGTGAAGAAATTTTCTTTTGCATAGACCAATTATGAAAATCTTTGCGGTATACTGCAGTCGAAAAAATGTAGCATTGTAGACTTCAAGATTTTAATTTATGAATGATTACAGAGTCTAAAAGAAGAGATTACTAAGTACTAAGTAAAAGTTATATACTAAGTAAAATATTAAATATATAGGTATTATCGCGGAACGATATAAGGCTGAACCATCCAGATTTGTCTGATTTTTTCCAACATCCAAACTTGTCAGATATCAAAGTATTAAAAAGAAAACATCCAAACTTGTGTGATCGTTCAAAAAATTGTTATTTAATACATATCAGTCCCTTGTGTTTTTTTGAAGTTTTGTCCGAATGTGATTCAAGATTCATTTTTAATATTTGATAATATGATGATTCTTTCTTTTGAAATTTACTTTCTTCGACCACTCAATAGAAAGAAAATAGAAGTTGTTCAGACAGTACCGAAAGGGAAAGGAGGTTTGGACACGGG
>MJUU01008332.1:7337-20950 GCA_002080025.1 Modiolus philippinarum | reverse complement strand
TTTTGCAGTTGTCAACTATATGAATGGGTAGTAATTTTGACATCATGTATTTCAATGGGTCGTTGATTAACCACAAATGGCCAATATCTCTATGGTTGCTGTAAATAATCAAGTATTTATCATTATTTGATGTTTAAAAACATTCCTGCTGTGAGATTAATGGTTTTCTTACTCTTAATTCACATTTTTACTATACAGTTGGGTTGGTTATTTTTGAAATTTACTATATGAATGGGTCAATATTTTGTTGGGGGAACTATATGAAAGGGGGTTATTTTTAAAATGCCAGCAGCAGGCTTGTACCCAATTCCAACTGAACTGACCCCCCGTGGGTTTGGAGCGCCATAAAACCGATTTATCACATAAATTCTTTTGAAGGGCTTGCACCAAGTCAGCATTATTGCAGTCGACAATTTTCGGCCTACTCTGTAAATTTTTTTACCTTTGGACTTTGGCTCCAGGCAATTCTGTTCCGTAATTTTGTTATTACCCCGTTCTTTTATTCTACATGATCTGGTTTGTTTCCATGCATTAAATCTTACATTAATTCGGAATACTATATTTTAGTATTATGTGCATATAATTATAATAGATGCTTGCACTTAAGAATAATTACATTTCATGCATATTCATTTGAATTCCGCAATTTGATAGGCGAACACTAATCAGGTGGCATACAAATGTGATGAAACACATTTGACCACATGTTCACGTGGAGGATTAACTTGTAAAAATGGAATCCCAATGTACATGATGTACTTTCCTGTAAATAAATTGTGTTTTTTTTATATTTCGGCTAAAATGTAATTACAAGAATTGAATGCATTATTTTGAAGGTTCATAGGGATTATGAGATTGTTGACCGGGCGCACATACCGCGCTTCGGTCAACACTTGCATACCCCAATGAAACTCCATAATAATGCATTCAATTCTTTATTGAATTGACTTTATAAATTGTACATCTTCAACAGAGGTTTGCAAAAGTTGACCATGTTGGTACAGTTATGGGAATCTGTTTCTTCAACTGAAGTATACCCAAGCCTGCATGGTTATGTCAGATGGATTGCTGGAAAAACACAGGCCAAATCTTTTGTAGTGAAAAAAATCTGGTCAACAAGATAATTTTAGGTGGCCGGATGCCTCTAAATTCACGTTCTTGTCGGTGACATCTATATTTCCAGTTGAAACTATACTAAAAATATTTCTATTTATTACCTTTTGAAGCCATACACAGTTTTGTACTGCAACAGTGTTTTACCAGCAGACTAGCTTTCTTTAGCTACCCGGCAATTTATCGACCCATCGTTCTAAATTACGTTTTGTCATATATTTTTCTTTTTTTCAAGATAGTGATCATAGAGTTAGTATTCTACCTGTAATGGGTTTTATTCGTATGTGTATTGTACTATAGGGAAATAGGAGAGAGAAAGGGGAGGTTTGGGTACCAATAAACTGGTTTAATCCTACCACTGGCTTTTACTTTTGCTAGTGCTGGTACAAGTCCAGCTATCCCGAGTTCCTATCGTTTTTAAGCTTGTTTTTTGTATTCATTACTGTTTTTCTAGTGCAGTTCGCATGTGTAGTTTGCGGCCATTTTAGGTGTTTACTGTTTTCCTCTGTTTGTGACAACAGATCAGGGGTGTCACCTTTTTTTAAAATCAAACCTTTAAGGCCCCTTTCCCCTTTTACCGATTTTTCCCCATTTCACATTTGTTGCTTTTTTTCACATTTAAGTACATTTTATCCATTTTTTAATCCACTTTCCCCGTACCCCCTCAATAGAAATCAATTAGCTAGAAAGATACATAAACAAAAGTGTAAAAATAAATGAATTTGATGAGTCTTAGAATAAGAAAGTGAAGAATTAAAGCAACCTTATTTCCACATTTTGGGACAACATGGAAACAGAAAATATCTTAATAATATTCCAATTCTTATTGCAAGATGGATAAAGATTACTCACCACATCCCGGGATGACAAAATTCAGCACACAGCAAAAATATGCCAAACAAATTGGCATCGCGGGTGTGATTAACCGTTCTGCAAAATCGCCCTCCATTCCTATATTTTATAAGTTTAAGAAATATTTGACAGTTTTATGACATTATCATGACTGTATAAACATAAATTTTAGTAGATATCCATGTTTCTGCATTTCACAACATAACGTCCAGCATATTTAGTCTGTCTTCGTAACTACAATTTCGTTTTTCGTCCATGTTGAATCCTAGCATTTTGTCAAAATACCAATTTTGTTTACACAAATTTTGTATGTGTATTGAAACATAACGTTCCGATCTATTCGGACATTTAAACTTTTCTACAGAAATTTATGTATACATGCACATTATCTAAATATATGCGTACGTTTAATTCATTTCTTTGTTGACATATATGTCGTGAAGTGTTTTATGAATTCACATGGACTTTAAAAATTAGTATATTGAATATGTTGAAAAAGAATAATTTGACCTTTTTTAACTAAATAGTTTAAAGAATGTGGTAGTGCTGTGTATAATCATGTATTTAGACTATTTTACAAGTAATGCTATTCAGTGTTAGGATTTGATATCATAAGACAAAAAATAAACTTTCATACTAAAAATCCTAGGATATATAAACCTACATGCTTACCGATTAAATCTTTGATGGTACTTTGAACTACAAAAAACACAAATGTATGTTTCTTCTAAACCCGAAGGATTAACTCCCTCCATCGTAGTTTTGTCCTTTATAGCTATATTTGATATTACTGATTATTCGGATTTCGTTTGGTTTTATGCATTTTAAACATTTTTTTTGAAATTATGGATTTCCTTTGTTTGGGTTCTAGTACTGCTGATGAGGAATTAATCTCCGAAATGGCCATACAGCTCATTAAAATTATTGCAGTTGGAGTAATCATATGTGTTATGGTCTCACGTTCATTTACTCCATATCCTTTCGTAAAATATTCTTATTAACATATAAAAATTGGAAGTTCTATAACAAGAGATAGAACAGAACGTTTCATACAAGCTCTAAAGTAAGTGAGAACCGAATCGTCAGTCGAAAACAAATAGTCCAAGGACAATGGCAACATCGGAAAAACAGAGACATAACAAGAGTACGACATAGAAAACTAAAAAATGAAGACACAAACACATACAAAGATGAACAATGCGGGCCCAATATAAAACCATGGGTGCACTGGTAGAGTAAGCATCTACTGCTTCATTCAAGACACCCGTTGTGTTGAACATGTCAAATTCGGTTAAAAGTCAAATCCGGTAGAGGAAACACCAATTTAACTTTTAAAGGGAAAGAGCTGTAGTCATGTGGGAAACAGATATCCAACATCGTGATGTCGGTCGTAAAACTTCTTGAGTGATGACTTCAAGTTATGGATAACATACCCTTGTTTAAAATACCTATTTGTGAGCTATCGGGCTCTATCAAGTAAGTCACTGTATCAACCGCAGGCCCTTCAGCAGTGAATGAGATGGAAGATGTAAACTCCATATGACGACGCTGTTGGAATATTGCTTCAAAAAAAGGGGAAGTAAACTATTGGAAAAGTGAAGTGATGTGTTTGTCACACTATGCTTAGTTTGAAGTCTACCTCCGTTGTCAATTTCAAGATGAGCCTGGGTCAAGGAATAAGGCCGATGTGAAAGTGTCTGTAGTAACTTTCATTTTGGGCTCTTTTGGGGTAAATAATATGAAGAAAATCAGCAAAGATCACTAAAATTGACTGTTTGAATTTTAAAATCTATCGAAATAAAGTATTTTCCATACAAGTTTGATCCTTAGGTGTATGTTAGACAGGTAGCTAAGTTTGTTTCATGTTAAGCTGCTGTATCATTCTACTCTTTCTGAAGGTATGGATTTTTCATCAAATATTTTTTCTGCAGTATTTGTAAGTTGTTGCCTACTATGTATGGGAACATTACACTTTAATCATATGCACAGCCACAGTCTGTTTAAAATTAGCAAAAAAGTGAGGGAGTGGGATTGGGAGAAAAAATTTCAAAAATTTTGTTACAGTAAACGTTGAAATAAAGGTGTTACAAATGTATCATCACCACTGATTATTTGGCAACGAACTGCGGAGAGTCTTTTTTTCCGGCAAGGTTTACAAATGTCTGTGTACAGGGGAACCGTATCAAAAGGTATGCACACGAAGAAAAACTAATTAATACTAAAAATCATCCAATTAGTTTACCTCTTACAACACAGTAGCAAATAAAGCGACAGGAGACGCTGTTTTACTTACATAAGAATTACAAATTTTAATATACCGAGTAAATGCCGCTGATTCATTCTTTAGCAATTAGCGGAAAAATCGTTGAAAATTAGTGTAATGTAAGGAAATATATGATGACTCTGTATAGAAACAAATTCACACCAATCGTGGATCCCTTCCAATGTTTTAAGTCGAATTTATCTCCATACGTGTATATATCGATCATTGTTCTGTAAGTTACTATTTCTAGACATTTGTCTCCTCACAGTAAACAAAAATATGGACGTTTATCACCTGATGGAGAACATATCACTTTAAGGGCATTACGGAAATGCAATACTAGGCCAAATTAAGGGCAGATCTATAAATTTGGTTAACCTGAACCAATAACTGAATAACCACATTATAATACAAACTTTAACGGCATAAGGATGGCAACAGGCTCTACAAATCAATCTCCAACGTTATATCTAAGTCAGTCAATTATGTACATGTATGTCTCTTTTGTATATGATTTGGTTTTAGTTTTAACCAAATGTTTTAATGTACAAAAATATATTTAGAATATCACCACTACTAATAAATGAAGATTACTGCGTCAAAAGTTCCTAATGCTTTTGATTTAGGCTTTGAATCTTCTGCACTTGTAAGCTGCCTTGAATAAGATGAAAGCTGCTTCTTGTAAATGTCAACATATTTAATATATTCTTTATCCAGTATTAAAGTTCACAGCTATTAGCTGTCAATGTGCAGTGATGTTGATATTCACAATGGCACGCTACAAATAATAAAGGTACATTTTTTCAAATAAGTGAAAGCAGATGGAATAAAATAAAACTGAAATAATCAAATTAGTATTCAATAATACATATGGTGACATCTGGAAGTGCAGAATGTGTTATACCTTATTTAAGGAAAGTGTCAAATTCGTTTTGTTATTTCTTATGGGAGAGTGTTTTGAAAATAATACAAGCTAATTGGTAAGCTGATGGACGATTATCACTTTTCATCAACAATTTCTTCATACGAATTGCAATTTCATTATTTCCATGGCCATGTAATTCAACAAGATAGATATCACATTTTCCTATTGGTTGATCTTCATTTGGAAAAGTGTGAAGGATATTTTTGAAATCTCTCATTATGGTTTTCACTTATGATTTGTTTTTGCAATTATGATATGCTTTGACTTTTGGCAAGATGCGTATCACAACTGCCTGTTGATTGAGCATCATTTGGAAAAGGGCGAATGAAATTATGATTTTCCTGTATACTAATAAACAACGACAGTAGAATAACGGAGGAACGAGGAAAGTAATGATCACAGAAATCAAAAGCCAAAGATATGGCAAAAATTGCAACAAAAGAAAAACAAAGACAAAACAAGGACGTTAGACAGCCACAAGGCACGAAAATAAAAAGACGACATTAAGCACTAAAGCACTCACAGTGTTAACTCCAATGAAAATCGGGAGTGACATCAGGTGTTCCCAATGGTAAGCATGTCCTTCTCCGCTAAGCGGAACCCGTCACACTATCAGTGAGTCGATCAAGGGTTGAGTCAAAACCGGTTATGTCAAATCTGTGAAGAAAATTATTTTTAAATTATCACATACTAAGGAAAAATAAGTTAAATGATGATTATTTTATGTAAACGGAAGTAAATGGCAATAAGTCTCTCTTGACTTACTAGTCATTATCACCTTAGCTTCCCATGTCCATATCCTTTTTCAACCCTGGCCATTCAGGCTCATAAAACTTCAGCATCCCAGGAAGGTAGATTAATAAACGTACGCCTAAGTAAAGCCCTTTTTGGAAGCAGGTGATGAACAAAATGCATGGCATTTTTCCATACCAGGCCTCTGCCTTTGTCAAACGTTTGCCTTTGCTAATATGACAACCATGAGCTGATAACAGGCCATGGAAAATGTCATGCATTTATCTTTTTCTTTGTTCGATTTTTAATTTGTAGTAGTTATTTTAAATCATCTTTAAATACTTGTCTCTATCGTTTTGTTTTTATTTCTCCACTTTGATGTAAAAAATTATCGATGAAATCGAAGACATTTTAATTTTTTTTCAATTCTTTTAAAAATCTCATAACTACAAATTTACTTCTCATAATATTTGATTGCTTCATTCAATTTCGATCTGGGGACACTTTCAATTTACTTCAGAAACAACCCTTTTTCCACAGGAATACAATTTTACCGTTTCAATATACATCGACTGTAAGCATTCAATAATAAATAACAAAATACCGAAATTACTGTCAATTTATTTTCTGCATATGTGCATTTCGACAACTTATATCTCATCAGTGCAGATAAAACCAAAACATTTGGATGTCTATAACCGAAAAACGTGTAAAAGCTGATAGAGAACAAATAATCAAAAGGGTCTAAAAAGAAAAGCCAAAATTCAGCTAAGGACAGAGCTTCGCACGAGGGAGATACTCATTAGTTTAAAACAAAATTTCGTAAAATTTACATATTGCAAGTTTCAATAAAGTCGGTGCTCGGATCAAAACCGAAGTACTGGCTACTCGGTTGGTGAATATCCTCGGCGACTAACAGTCCACCAGCAGAGGCATCGTCCCAGTGGTAATAAGTCACTGTTAATTTATAATTTTGTAGGTACTTGAATACGTGATATCGAATTATATCAATTTAAATTTGGGGTATGCATTCCTTTGGAAACTTAAGCCCCATTTACATGCACAAGATTTACACCAGTAAGTAAATTTACACATGTGTAAAATTACACCAGTATGTAAAAGTATTTTTGCTATGCATTTATATGCATTTAATTTGAGGTGTGTATTTTAATTTATAATGCCTATTACAAGAAGTGAAAAGGGCCGTAAAACATGTGAAAAAAATAAAAGTTTTCGGAAGATCTTGGGAATTTGTAGAATGATAGAAAACATAAAGTTGTATTGTTTCTTTTTTTTTTTATTTTTTCAATCAGAGTCCAACTTCCCCTATAATAAGCCAACTTAAAACGCAAAATCAGACAAAACTGTCTGAGAAGTCTAAATTTTATAGAAATCACAGTTCAGTGAGTGTGCATCAATTTTATGATTCAAATCAAGTTGCAAGACCTTTACTTCCATTTTATAGACAGAAACAATATTTTGCACAGTGTGTATTTTTTAGTTTGCATTTTCATGCTCAAAATGCATACCGTGTAAATTTACACTCATGCAAATATACATTTACACTCATGCAAATACACCCTTTGTTAAGTTTACACACGTATGCAGTTGCGTTTACATGCAATAACTGCACACCAGTACAAATTTGCATACCTATGTAAAAATACACAGGTGTGTAAAACTGTGCATGTAAATGGGGCTTAAGATTTTAAGGACAAAAAGACCAAAAAATATAAAGAAGATTTATAAAACTAGAAAAACTGGGAGCAAAGCTCACAAAAATATCCCCCGCTCCCCTATTTGATTCCAGATGTAAAAGAAAAATCACCAGAAAAAAAAAGAAAAATTGAAGTAAAATCAATTTTTTTAGTAACAGGTGCACAATGGCAAATCTGTGAAAGTTTCATTGCATTTCACCGAGTGGTCTAGGAGGAGTTGTCGCCACAAAGTATGTACCCTATGGCGGACGGAATAACAAACGAACGGACGGACGGACGAAAGGACGAACAGACACCATGATCACTATATACCACCCGCTTAAGGGTCTATGTATGTTTGTGTGTCTGTAATTTCTTTCTATGTCGTACTCGTGTTATGTCTCAGTGTTTGTTTGTTCGTTATTTGATTGTGATTACATGAAATCCCGCAACGCTTGACAAAATTTCTAAGTTAAAAGGGGCATAACTCCAGAACTATGTGTACCGCTGAACCAAAAATTATACTTGGCCTGTATTTTGTGGTAAACAATTTACATACCAAGTTTGAAGACATTATGTTATTTCATTCACAAGTTATGAGTACGAAACCCTAAAATTTGCAAAATTGCAAACTTTCAAGGGGCATAACTCCAGAACCCCTTTGAACCCAAAATATAACTTGACCCGAGTTTTGTGGTAAACAATTTACATATCAAGTTTGAAGAAATTATTTCGTTTACAAGTTATCAGTCGGAAACCCTAAAATTGGCAAAATATCAAAGTTTCAAGGGACATAACTCCAGAACTCCTTGGACCTCTGAACCCAAATCGAACTTGACCCGAGTTTTGTGGTAAACAAGTTGAATACCAAGTTTGAAGAACTTGTGTTATTTCGTTCACAAGTTATCAGTCGGAAACCCTAGAATTTGCAATATTTCAAAGTTCAAGGGCATAACTCCAGAACCCCTTGGACCTCTGAACCCAAAATTGAACTTGACCCGAGGTTTGCGGTAAACAACTTACATACCAAGTTTGAAAACCTTGTGTTATTTCGTTCACAAAATATCAGTCGGAAACCTTTCGGGGACGGACGGACGGACAGACAGACAGACAGACAGACAGACAGACGGACAGACGGACGGACGAACACACCACTGAGGGTATCACATAATACCTCGCCACTTCGTGTGGCGGGGTATAAAAACGTATTTGATTCTTCACTAGGGCTCTCTGGTTACACAAACGTAGAATATTTTTCATTGGCTATGTTTAATAACAAAAACTAAATTGGTAAAAATCATCAATTAAAATTCAACTCTTCGGTTTCTGAAAACAGGAATCATAGCGAAAACCTAAAAAAAGTTACTCCTTGACCCATCATTCAAAATTGAGTTATGTCTCTTTTCATGTTCAAGACAGTGGTCCTTCAGCATGTTAGGTAGTAATTTAAATGTATATTATATTATAGGAAAACGAGATAGAGAATGAAAAGGTATGGGAACCAAAAAACAGTATAAACGGTATCGCTTGCTTTTTAGTGTTGTTTCTAAGTTGTTCCAAATTTCTGTCGGTGTTTTTTGCTTGTCTTACGTTTGTGTTTTTGATTTGTTGCAAATTTCCAGGTAAACCGTGGCTTTTTATTACATTTTTTGTCATTGTTCCTGTTCTATTCTTATTCGTTTTGTTAATTAGGGTCCCGCATCAAGATGCGGGTACCCTTTAGTTTTCACTTTATCTGTCCGTCCATTCATCCGTTCATCCGTCTGTCCGTCAACAAAGATTTCTTGGCTTGTTCAAGTGGAAATTTGGTCTGAAGCTTGAAGATGATGAGATATATTGTGTAAGCAATTTTCAAGTTTCTTGAACGTCCACTTCCTATTTGTCGCTACTTTGAAATTTTACTATAAACGAAATTTTCGTCACAGATTTCTTGGCTTCTATCGTAGGGAATATCAAATACCGAAGTTACTAATTTAGATTCTGCATATGAATGATTTGAAATTTGGTGTGAAGCTTGGATATGATGAGTTGTATTGTGTGAGCAATTTTTAACTTTGTCGGACGTCCACTTCCTGTTTGCCGATACTTTGATGTTTAACTATGAACCAAATTTTCGTCAAAGATTTCTTGGCTTGTATTTGTGCGAATGATTTGAAACTTGGTCTGAAACCTGGAGATGACTATTTGTATTGTGTAAGTATTTTAAATTCAAGGTTTGTCACTGAACTACTTCCTGCTTGCTGATACTTTGGTGTTAGACTATGAAGCAAATTTTTGCCAAAGATTTCTTGACTTGTATCAGTGCAAATAATTTGATATTTAGTCTGTAGCTAAGTAATGGTATGCTTTGGTTAAACTTCAAGAAATCACTGTGTCAAGCAAATTACTGCATCAGCACGTTAGTGCGTTACACAGAATTTGAATCTACACATATATGATTTTTTCTGTTGCCCAGAATTTCAGGATTGAAATTGCGGGGCTCTGCCGACAACGCAAAAGTTTCGTCACGCTCTAGCTTGAGAAGTTATCTGAATATCCAAGCCCTTGTGATCAGTCTTGCTTGTCATAACAATGTATTTGTTATGAACGGATGTACCTTAATTTAATGATCAGCAAATTGTTACAATAAATTGAATAATGATAAAAATGTAGGTTGCAAAACAGACATAAACAGTTGACAGTAGCTGTCGGACATGTGGGAACAACATTATCTAAGATAAAATCACGATTAGTAAACGGAGAAGAAAAGGCGCAATGGTAAAATCTTAAATATATGTATTTAAATACAAAAAAAAATCTAAGATTTCAGATGACTGTTTTCATAGATTTTTGTGTCACATGTAGTACATGCATAATTCTTGAGGATGAAGTAGACTTAAATTTTAAACATGTAAGATTTTAACTGATACAACGACAGTAGAATGACAAGGGAACAAAGGATGCGTTGATGACAAAATCAAAGGTCAGAGCCAGAAATCTGGAAAACAAAGACATGAGACAGCATAACAACACGAAAATCAGAAAATCAAAACAAACACTCAAACCTAAGTACTTACTGTGTGCACTCCCATGTACCGTGTTCCCGAAGGGTAAACATAACCTGCTCCATTCAAGACACCCCTCATATTTTCAGTGAATCTGCATAACGGTAGATGTAAATGTTTTCATTTGAGACACAAATACGTCATATCTTTGAATTATGTCCTGGTGACGGTCATTGAATTGCTTTAGGGCCTAACGTAA
The DNA here is from genome assembly GCA_002080025.1 of Modiolus philippinarum. Lineage (NCBI taxonomy): Eukaryota > Metazoa > Mollusca > Bivalvia > Mytilida > Modiolidae > Modiolus > Modiolus philippinarum. The sequence goes on along the minus strand of MJUU01008332.1, from coordinate 10,125 downwards.
CCAAGGCTGAATAAATTACTGACTCGACAGCTTTTAGTTCAGTGTTTTGCTCTATCAAAGAATTTTATGGTTTTTCGATCATTGAATAATTTTTGATTATCATTATCGCAGATCAATTGTAATAATCAAGCATATACAAAGCTCTAGAGTTAGCTTCATAATGCAGGAGTTGTTGAGATTAAACTTAACTTACTAATTTTGTTACGTCATTTACAAAAGTTATGTATCCTAAGCAGTGATATAACAAGCCACTGTTTTACAAATCTTACCTCTTTTGCCCATTAATTTGTACACCAAGAATGTAGTGAGATGATGAGTTGCGCACACTCAGTAAACCCGATATAGACGATATAGACGAATCAACCCTAAGATTAAGCAAACTCCTGTTTTGATGTCTTATAGAGTGGCTATGCTTGAAAACCAACGACCTAACTTCTGCGTACATCTGTCATGTGTGCCATACCTATTTATGATGATATTTGCTTCTCATAGGGGTAGGGAGAAAAAATGTTTATGTAAGAAATGAAGTTTAGTTTATTCAAGGTACTTTACTGTTTCAAATTTACCTTGGACCCATATCAATGTTTGCTTTATAACTTTTTCATTGTTCATCTATATTTGTGTTCCAGTTTTCATTTCTGTGTCATACCTTTGTGATGTCTTTTTCGTCGCGCTTTCGATGTTTTCATTGTCTTTGGACGATTGCCTCTTGACCGACACTTCGGTTCTCGCTTACTTTACCAGTTTCAGAAAGGCAACATCGACAAACTTGCGTTGCAATCTCGTCTTAAAAAGCCAGCAAGATGCTGATTACCTTCTCCCTTCAACCATTCAAACAAATTTCCAGAAGAGTCCAAAACATCGAAGTAGCAATTCTAGAATAATATTTTTGAGGCGTACCCTTTAGACTTGATTACCAAGTATGTAATTATAGTTGTAAACAGTTTTCATGCTGTGAACTACAGTGTTCATTGACAAAATGTATGTTGAGACTTCAAGATGAAGAACAACAATAATAGCGTATTTCCTTCGCTTAGTTATACTATGTAGAGACTTTGCTGATATGTATTTAGTCATGTATTTCGTCAAAGTCCTTTCATTGTTTTTTGTGAAGCCAAAAATCATGACAAAAGAGGGTATTTACTGGCATTATAATACACATGTAAAATGTCCCGATTTTCGAAGGCCAGTGATAATTAGTCCTCTAAATACCTTCATTTCTAGGATCCATTTTTGAAAAGATCGATTCTTTCGTTGACATATTTTTAAATTGCATCAATAACCATATATAAAAACGCACGAAGCGGCACAGTATAGGCATATCAGTAAAGAATCAGTAAGATAACTCTCCGGACAAAAAAACCTATGACCCTTTGTTTGAATCGGTATTTTATTATGAAATGATATAATCAAATGGTTGATAAGGGTAAAATATAAAACTTATTACTTTCTTTCCGCCTACTTTCTCTTTATCAAATATTTGGATTTTAAAAAATGCCAATGTTTTAGTACATTAATCACATGAGGGTAATTTTCAACAAATCTGCATTTTCTGTAGGTTAAGCTGGGAACCCACTATTACCCATCTAACACATGACATATTTATTTTTCACATATTTGCAGTGCAAGTTTCATTTCGATTATACCTTTGTTTTTTTTAGGATTTACTGCTGAAAATGAAAATATTTGCGGTGTTTGCATGTTGTCAATCAAATTGGGCTAGAGTTATGATGCCTTGGCTACAAATTTTGATTTTTTCCGCATCGATAGTGCTGCTATCTAGCGTTAATGGGGATTCTAACAAAATTACTGAACAAGAGCCGAAGTCCGTGAGGAAAAAAGACAAAAATTGTCGAATGCAATGGTCCTGACTTGGCACAGGTATTTCAAAAGAAATGGTAGGTTAAACATTAACTGATATATCTACAAAGAGATTGATTCTATTTTAAGCGTCTAAAAAGAGGTTTCTTAATGATGTCACTGTGATATCCTTGACGATAACAACCATTTTCCACAAAATGGAATTAGTATGTAAAAATAACTCATCTAAAGCCTCCATATCTATATCAGGAGTAATAAATGAAGTTCTAAATGATTACCGAAGCAACAACAAAAAATCATAAATCCAGAATACATGGCGATAATGATGAACAAGTAATTATTAATGAGAAATATTTGATGACTGAGCAAAGAAAGCATGGATTGTGATGAATATCAAGTCCTCTACAACAATTTGGAACCAGTGTGCATTTTTGCAAAAATCACTTCTTTCGATGAAAAGAATTTTTTTAAGTACATCGATAATTAAATTGTAAAATAAAAAAAAAATCCAGGTCCAGGATTGGGATAATACCCGCCAACGTCGCCAACGTTCGCCAACGCCGCCAACATTTTTCGAACAGCCCCTTTCGCTAATGTCGCCAACGCCGCCAACATTGCTCGAACACAACCCCTGTCGCCAACGTCGCCAACGCCGCCAACATTGTTCGAACACAACCCCTGTCACCAATGTCGCCAACATTGTTCGAACACAACCCCTGTCGTCAATGCTGCCAACATTGTTCGAACACAACTCCATAATTTGCTCTTTTATGGTATAAAAAGCAAAATAAATATATAATGTGAGAAAAATCATAAATATTGTATTAAAAAGACTTAAAATAGAAAAAAGTAACCCATATTTTTAGATGATTTCCAAATCTGATAGTGATTAAATCATGAATGAAGAAAAAAATAGAAGTTATGGTTGCAACTTTTTATCTGATTTGGTCTTTCATTGTGTGGAAAG
>MJUU01008331.1:11297-25688 GCA_002080025.1 Modiolus philippinarum | reverse complement strand
GACGCCAAGTGATGGCAATAGCTCACACTGACCCTTCGGGTCAGGTGAGCTAAAAAAAGAAGGGAAACGGGGAATGTGTCAAAGAGACAAAGACCCAAAGGGGAGTAATAACAACTCAAAGCCACCATAAGATCTTCAATGAATGGTGAGAAACTGTGTCACTGTGGGTGACAAACATGTCAGGACTGTAACATTTTTTATCTATAAATTAACATGATTTTCAAAAGCCAAATTACTTCTCCTTTTGCCTACCCCAATGGGAAATTGACCTACCCCCTACTCAGGGTCAGTTCTCGGTATTAAATATAAAAATATGCCTTTTATTTGTATGAATTATCACTCTGGTTCACTTCTATATACATTTAGACTGTTTTGCAGGATGTAAATCATATTTCATCAAGCCATGGTATTTTGACCTACCCCATGGGAAATTGACCTACCCCCTGCTCGAGGTCAGTTCTCAGTATTAAATATAAAAATATGCCTTTAATTAAATTAAATTAACCCCTTTTTGACCTTTGACCTGACCTACTTTTTTTGCATAGTTATGTTCCTCTTGACTAGACCTATACACATGCCAAGTATCAAAAGTCTACCTTATATACTTCAAAAGTTATAGCCAAGGTTTCAGACGCACAGACAAACAGACAGACAGACAGGACAAAAACAATATGCCCCCCGATCCTCGATCTGGGGGCATAAAATTTTTTTTTTTAAATTTGGTGAAAAAAGGGCAATAACTCCTACAAGGATTATTGGATTTTCTTCAAAATTTCAGGGTGGGTAGATCTTGATATGCTGAACATTTTTGCTATTTACACTTGATATCTATCTGTTACACTTTTTGAAATAAACATACATGTGATAGGACTCTGGAGCCATTGCAGAAGATAGCCTTGATTTTCAGGGAGATTAGCCATTTTTTCAGATAAAATCAGGGAGATTTTTTATCGCCATATTTCAAACTTATAACATATATACTGCCAGGGATTAAGCAAGGATTTTGAGACCATTAGTCTCCATAACTATGAAGATTTTATTTTTATGATTTAAAATTGCTATGTATTTGTGTTTTTTATTTAAATATGCACATCATTGTTCCAGATGAAGATTCAAGTTGCTAAAAACAGATGCTATGTACTGTAAGGTTGATGTCAAATTTGATAGAAAGTTATTTTCTTACTGCAGTATACATTCATTTAGCTGGATATGAGAAAATGTTGTTAGCAATCAACAACATTGCATTTTAAATTTCTAAATATTAGTTTTACTTTCTATAAATAAGTTATTTTTAAAAAATTATTTTGCAAAATATCAAAGAATTGTTGTTTACAAACACTTTTTTGGCTAAAATAATGGTAAAATGAAAAATTTCTGATATATTTATTAAGCAAATTTCAGCAAAAGTTCAATTCTAAAAAATAAAATAAGACATTTTTTAAAGGAAAATAACCCAACTCTAAAAAATGTGATCTGTAAATAAAAACAAGAGTGGACCCTAAATGTTGTCTCGCCTGTCCCTTGCTTGTTGCAAAATTGATGTGAAAACTCAAACTGACTTAATCGGAAAAACATAACATGTTCGCTAGACCATGAAATTAGGGTATCGTATTTTTCGGTCAGTATTTTTTTCTGAAAAGTCCTGCCCTCGACCTATCCAACAAAGTCGACCTATCTAAGGCTTAATAAAAAAATCTGATGTCTGTGTAAATGTTAATGCATCAGAAACGTCAATGTGAGTGATAAATATGATTGACAATTTTCTTTTTCGTTGTAGGTGCCATTCATAGGTTGAAGATACTAACCTGGTGTTTTATTTTGTTTTTATATAATTAAAACAGTGTTAATAAAGATATTTTTCGCGTATTTTGTCTTTTTTATTGACCTACATTTTGAATGGGAAGTTTGGGTTAATACCTTAATAATGGAATCGTAACCGGGATTATCGATCTTTTGTACAATACTGAAAAATTGTTTCAGGGTTTTATAAACAGTTTGGGCATGAAAACTGTTTGCAAATATGATTGTATTTCATAATTCATTTGAGTTATTATATTTATCAGGTGAATATCGATCTTGTTTCATATTTACCGCCTTCACTTTTACCTGTAATACGACACATGCGTAGTAAGTAATGATCAAAATGGCGGCATGGGACATTGCAAACGAAATAAAATTTTACTTTCATAGCCGTGATTGCCAACAAAATTGATGAAATTGTATTTGCTGTTTATCAATTTCGTTACTAAAATGTCATAACATTGTCAAATGGGTCTTCAATCGCAATCAAATAATTCTTTGTCGGAAAACTACAAACGACAATCGGACGCCCGCCCGAGATGGGACAGGTAAAAACTTCAAACGATTAATTAAATATAATTGAGGAAGATAAGTGGCAGGCTTGGGTATTGTTTTGACAACTTAGCTGGATTTCCCAAATTGACACCTGTTTATGATCACTTGTCACAATAAATTAATCAGACAATGATAACAAAATTAAATAGGTATGAAGCCACAGAGTAATAAAACAACGAACATCAAGAAATTTATATTTTTATTACAATAAGTAAAGAAAGATAATTATCATAAACAATGGAAAAATGCTTATACTTACCAATACTTACGCTTGGTGACCGTCGGGCGTCCTTCGACCTATATGCCAATCGACCTATCTAAGAACAGAAACAAATTTTTGCCCCAAAAAGAGCAATTTGACCTATCTTCCCCATCGACCTTTAGTCCAAACAAGATGTATTTGTGAAACACTATGCCCCCGGCAGCAACCATGTCTACCATACAACATAAAACAATAAAATTGCAATCACTAGAAATTAAGGTTAAATAATAATTTGTACTAAGCTCCATTAGATCTATTCACATACAGAATATCAAGCCTTTTGCAATTGTAATTAACGAGCTAAAAGCAAAATCTAAATTTTTACCTTTTGACCCCTGTGACCTTGACCTTTGACCTGACCTTAATGAAATTTGCATAATGGTGTTCAGCTTTATATGATCAATATACAGGCCAAATATCAAGGTCCTATCACATCTGGTTGGAAAAATATCAGCAATNTTAAAGTTTTTGTTAAAGTTTTCAATTTTGCACATACCAATTTCAAATTTTCACTCAGTGACCTTGACCTTTGACCTGACCAAATTTTTTTGGTGCATTTGTATTAAGCTTCATAAGATCTATTCATATATAAAATATCAAACCTCTAGCAATTGTAATTTACGAGCTATAGCAAAATCTATATTTTGACCTCTATGACCTTGACCTTTGACCTGACCCTAGTGAAATTTGCATAATGCTGTTCAGTTTCATATGATCAATATACAGGCCAAATATGAAGGTCTTATTCACATCTGGTTGAAAAGATATAAGCAATGTTCAAGTTTTTGTTAAAGTTTTCAATTTTGCACTCAGTGACCTTGACCTTTGACCTGACCCAAATTTTTTTGGTGCATTTGTATTAAGCTCCATTAGATCTATTCACATATATAATATCAAGCCTCTAGCAACTGTAATTAACGAGCTATAGCAAAATCTAGATTTTGACCTTTTGACCTCTGTGACCTTGACCTTTGACCTGACCTTAGTGAAATTTGCATANTAATGTTCAGCTTCACATGATCAATACACATACCAAATATGAAGGTCCTACAACATCTGGTTTAAAAGTTATGAGCCAGGTTAAAGTTGCGGAGAGACAGACAGACAGACAGGACAAAAACAATATGCCCCCGATGTAAAGATCCAGGGTCATAAAAATACGGTAATTGACAAAAGCAATATAGCAGACTGTCATGTACCACCAATACCAAAATGCCAAATATTAGTGACCTACCACTAATAGATACTGAAAAACCAAAAATGTTCACCAGACCTTGAAAATGAGGTCAATGTCAAGTCAAATAGCAGGCTGTCATGATCCATCTAAGACAAACACAATTACCAAATATTATTGACCTTACATTATTAGATACTATGAAACTTAACATGATCACTGGACCATGAAATTAAGGTCAAAGACATCAATCCTATTGAAGACTGTCATGTACTACTCAAGACCAACCCACATACCAAATATCATTGACCTACCACTAATAGATACTTGGAAACTGAACATGATCACTGGACCATTAAATTGAGGTCACAGATATAAGTCATATCGCAGACTGTCATGTACTATCCATGACAAACCCATATACCAAATATCATTGACCTACCACTAATAGATACTAAGAAGCTTAACATGCTCATTGGACCATGAAATTGAGGTCACATACAAAACCATATAACAGAACATCATGTACTTCTTGAGGCCAACCAACATACCAAATATTGACGTACCATGAATAATTACTAATGAGAAAAACTTAACATGTTCATTGGACCATGAAATTGAGGTCAAAGACAAAAATCATATAGCAGACTGTCATGTACTACCCAAGACCAACGTATATACCAAATATTATTGACCTACCACTTATAGTTACTGAGAAAATGACCTAATCACCAAAACTTAACATGAAAGTTTATGCCACCGCCGCCATACTTTGTACGCCTATGTCTCGCTTTCCGCGCCTTTCTTCGCGGGCGAGACAATCAATGTATTCAAAGGGAAAGTTTGACCTGTTAATTATGAAAAATTTGCTGAAAGAAAGATTTTCATGTTCAAAGAATTAAAAATTTAAACAACTGAAAGTTAATAGCAGGTTTTTTCTGATTGACCGGTAATTAGTGATACCATGCCCGGGAACACAGGTAAACAAATCACCAACAAATGTTTACAACTGACCTAATCCTTTAATTAGCATTACAGATGTAATTTAAGTGTCAGTTTGGACAGTTAGATTACAGTGATAAAGATAATGAGCGTCATGTAACTATAGGCTAATTATATCACTTGGGAATTTTCCTAAATGGTGATTTTGTACACATTTTTTTTAGACGCCGATTTTCCGGGAGATATTTTTGGAATTCCGGGATGTTAAAGCCCTTGAAAATCCCGGAGATTTCCATGCTCCCGTCGGGAGATCACATGTATGAATAAAAAATAAAAAATGAAAAATTTTGAAAATTTTACGGAAAAAGGGCTATAACACCACGACGGGTTATCAGATTTTCAAATATTATTGACCTTACATTAATAGATACTGGGGAACTTAACATGATCACTGGACCGTGAAATTGAGCTCACAGACAAAAGCCATATAGCAGACTGTCATGTACTACTGAAGACCAACCTATATACCAAATATCATTAACCTACCACTTATAGTCATACATGTGATCTCCCGACGGGAGCATGGAAATCTCCCAGATTTTCAAGGGCTTCTTTCACCTCCCGGAATTCCAGAAATATCTCCCAGAAAATAAAAAAATGTGTACAAAATCGCCATTTAGGAGTATTCCCAAGGGATATAATTAGCCTATAGTCACTTGACTGCTCATAATCTTTGCTACTGTAATCTAATCTAATCTAATTGATACTTTAATTACACCTGTAATGCTAATTAAAGGATTAGGTCAGTTGTAAACAAACACCGTTGGTGATTTGTTTACCTGTGTTCCTGGGCATGGTATCACTAATTACCGGTCAATCAGAGATAACTTGCTTACCTGTATGGCAATTAACTATCAGTTATTTAAAATAATTAATTCTTTGAACATTAAAATCTTTCTTTCAGCAAATTTTTCATAATTAACAGGTCAAACTTTCTCTTTGAATACACTGATTTTATTTAAAGATCACGTTTCTTTTAAAGTTGGGTTATTTCCCCCTTAAAAATTGTCTTTCCATTTCCATGAATTTATTTTTTAGAATTGAACTTTTGCTGATATTTGCTAAATCAATATAACAGAAATTTTTATTTCACCACTATTTTAGCAAAAAAATGTGTTTGTAAACAACATTTGTTTGATATTTTGCAAAATAATTTCTTTAAAATCACAAATTAATAGAAAGTAAAACTGGGATATAGATATTTATAATGCTCTGTTCATAAATTTTCTCAATTCCAAGTAAATGAGTGCATAATGCAGATATTAAGATATAATTCTCTGTAAATTTTACATCAACCTAACACTAAAAGGAACCCATTATTATCACTGATGTGCTGAATCTAAGCATTAAAAAATAAACAAAAACAAATACATAACAAGAGGCTCTCAAGAGCCTGTATCGCTCACCTGGGCCATGGCTGACATAGATAGTCAAAATAATCCAAATGTTTAATGGTTTCATTTTCAAGTTTGTTAATAGACAATGATGTTATATGATCCAAAATTAAACTATATTCCCCACTGGCAGCTATTTGGATTGGGTGCAGACCTACGGTCACCTTTCTAGAAGGGACCATGTAAGGATCTTTGTCTCTAAGTTTAGGTATAAATTGGCTTTGCGGCCTCAGAGGAGAAGATGTTTAAAAATCTTTTTAATCATTTTTCAAAGGGAACCATCCAAGGACCATTGTGACCAAGTATGGTTCCAATTGGCCAATCACTTTCAGAGGAGGAAATCTTTGAATGATTTTCCATAGGGTCCANCAGGGGTTCCCCTTATAATCTAGTTTATACATATTTCTGAAATTGTGAAGAAATATATGAAGCAGATTTTTTTTTTCAAAGATTCTGTGTTCTGGTTTGGTTTCCATGGTAACTGAAAGCTCCACTATCTATTACAACCCATTTCAGACCACCATTTACAAAAAATTTGAGCAGGGGTTCCCCTTATAATTCATGTAATACGCATAGCTGAAATCAATGATTTACAAAAAAATCAGAATACACAAATGTATTTTTTTCATCTAAGATTTTATTTCTACTGGACATTGCAAAGAATGAATACTACTTCACATTAAATTAATTACCTCCCTTAATTTATTACCTCCCTTTTTTTTAATTTTGACTTTTCAAATATCTTTTTTTTTTTACATTATTGTCATCCAAAAAAAATGTGTTGGTGAATATAATTAGAACTTTGAAATGATTTACATCTTAAAGCAATATAAAAACTACTTTTGTATGAACAATAAAACTTTTTTAGTTATTTTTGTTATCAAATAATACCAAACCTGTGATTTTAGGCTTTATTGAATTTTTGTTAAGTTTTTTGAAGTTGTGACCTTGACCTTTGTCGCACAAACCTCAAAATCGATAGGGTTCCTCCTCTGATCATAACTCATGTCTATGCCAAGTTTCATTTGGATATGTAATGTGGTTCTGGAGATATTGTGTGGAAACGGATAAGTCAAATTTTTGTTTTATTTTTAGAAGTTGTGACCTTGATCTTTGTCCCTCAAACCTGAAAATCAATAGGGATCTTCCTCTTTTCATAACTCATGTCTGTGCAAAGTTTCATTTGGATATGATATGTGGTTCTCAAGATATCGTGCGGAAACCAAAAGTTGACGCCCGGACGCCCAGACACCATTCATCATATTATAAGCCAAGTTCGACTTCATCGCAACTCAGCTAAAAAGTTAACGGACTGACGGACGATGGACAACCAATGATGGCAAAAGCTCACATGGCCTTTGGCCAGGTGAGCTAAAAAATAATTTAAGTGTAGACACAGAAATGTCTCACCTGAATATGCATATCTACATGAAAGGCACCAGACTGGCATGTGCACACCTAGATGAACCATGAAATTGAGGTCAAGGTTACATGACAGGTGTAAGTCTGGCATGCACCCACCTAAATAGAGCAATATATCAAATATGATGAATCTAGGTGTTTTAGTTACAGAACTAGAGAATGTGTCTGTAAGACACGGATGCCCGGCCAAAATATTTATCGCAAAGGATAACCTCATATTAAAATGTAGGTCAAAAGCCACTTCATTGTCATTAATTTGGGTAGTACTGGTACTCATCAAGGCAATTAATTTGATGAAATATCATTGTCCTATAATGTGTAGTTGTTGAGAAATGGACTTAAAGGCAAACTTTAACCAAATTCACCGAAGCATAAAATGTAGGTCAAAGCCAACTGATTGTTAATGATTTGGGTAGTACTCATCAAGGCAATAATACTTTGTTGAAATATCCTTGTCCTATATTGCAACGTTGTTGAGAAATCGACTTAAACGCAAAACTTAACCAAAGTCATTGAAGCATAAAATGTAGATCAAGGCCACCTTATTGTCACTGGTTTGGATAGTACTCATCAAGGCAATTACTTTGATGAAATATCACTGTACTATAATGTGTAGTTGTTGAGAAATTGACTTTAATGCAAAACTTAACCAAAGCCATTGAAGCGTAAAATGTAGATCAAAGCCATCTTATTGTCAATGATTTGGGTAGTACTCATCAAGGCAATTAATTTGATGAAATATCATTGTCCTATAATGTATAGTTGTTGAGAAATGGACCTTAACGCAAAACTTAACCAAAGTCACTGAAGCATAAAATATAGGTCAAAGCCACCTAACTGCCAATGATTTGGGTAGTACTCATCAAGGCAATCAATATGATGAAATATCTTTGTCCTATAATGTATAGTTGTTGAGAAATGGACTTAAACATAAGACTGAACCAAAGTCACTCAAGCATGAAATATAGGTCAAAGAGTCAAACTCCTTAGTGAACTATGTACTACAATCAAAGATCTATCTACTGACCTATTATCATTGTTCTAACTCTTACAGTTTCTGAGAAATGGACTGGAGTTTTCTATGTATCGTGTGCGTTTTTGTCACATGTACATTCACTCCATATCCTTTCATTTTTCCTTATTAAACGCAAAACTTAACCGGACGTACGGACAGACGGACAAGGGTAACACTATATGCCCCTTCCACATTCGTGGGAGGGGCATAAAAATAAGTATTCAAGTAGAAAAGTGATCAAAATCAATGAACTATATAACTGAGGTCAAGGCTACATGACAGGTGTCAGACTGGCACACGCCCATCTAGATGTACCAATAGACAAAATATAGTATGTCTATACATTATAGTGCCTCAGAAATTGACTTGAATTTAAAACTGTGTCGCAAAATTTACAAAGTCACTGAACCATGCAAATGAGGTTGAGGTCAAATGAAAAGTGGCAGACTGGCATGCCCCACTAAGATACATCAATACACTTAATATAATAGATCTATGTATAACAAATCCAGAGGAATCAACTTGAATGTGAAACTATGTCGCAATTTTTCATAAAGTCATTGAACCATGAAGACAAGGTCAAGGTCATATGAAACATGAGTTGCTAGAAAGTTCCAACCATAAGCTATATGTGTACAAAAGATGTTGCAAATAAGCGATATACTTCAAAAGTTATTAAGGTTTTGAGAAAGTTTTTTTGGTTGAAATTTCTTCAGAAGTTTCAGTTTTATTTAGGGGGCCGACTCCGACCTGCCATTGGGTGTGGGGTTTCCACACCGTTAACAGGACTTCAAGTGGAGTTTGGCTTAAAAAAAATAGGGCTTTTAATAGGGCAGTTTTTCCTTAAAAAAATAAGGAATTATAGGGGGAAATGTCACTGAAAATAGGGCATATACAGGGTTATTTTTTACTCTTTTCATATTTTCTCTATCTGATATTTTTAAATACCGGTACAAGCACACAAAAAGCCTAAAATGTATACATTCAGCATTTGCAACAATGTAGCAAGAAGCAAATGCAAAATAGGAATTTTTGTTTTATGTGATGTTCCATGCCGAGCGAAGCGAGGCTAAAAATTTTTTGTTCAAGGCATTTGTTATGGACAAAAATAAAGATGGAGTTCTACCCGAGCTGTAAAATTGAAATTATAGGGCTAATATAGGGAAAGTGCCCATTTTAAGCCAAAATATAGGGTTTATAGGGCACTGTTTAAAAGATAGGGTTTTTATAGGAATTATATGAAATATAGGGTCGCTTGAAGGCCTGCGTTCATTGAAGATCTTATGGTGGCTCTGAGTTGTTATTACTCTCCTTTGGGTCATTGTCTCTTTGACACATTCCCCGTTTCCTTTCTTTTTTTCTATTTTATCAGACAGTCATTGTTAAACAATATTCTGTGCTGGCCACCATATATTTTTTTGTCATATCAGAATGAAAGAGGGGCCTTTCATACATCTTTCCTGTACAGTTCAGTTAAATTTTGCTTCATTAGTTTCAGAGAAGATGGTGAAAATGATGTTTTCCACATAGGATCCAATGATAAACTAAGTTCTGTGCTGTGGGCCAAGTATTTTTGTTGGATCACAACAAAATGAGCAATCTTTGTCTTCCATACATCATTCAAGTACACTTTCAATAATTTCAAGTAGATGATGAAAATGATATTTTTCTCATAGTGTCAAATGCTAAACCAAGTTCCACACTAGCCGCCATGTTTCTTGTCAGATCGGAAAGATATGAACATATTTGTGATGGACCTCTTAAACGTCATTTCTCTATTTGGTTTAGTAGCTTCAGAGGAGGTGATAAAAATATGTTTTTCCCATAGGGTCCAATGATACACTAAGTTCCATGCTAGCTGCAATGCTTTCTGTCAGATCAGAACGAAATGAACAACCAAACATCATTCCTATAAAGTTTGGTTGAATTTGGTTCAGTAGTTTCAGGAGTTTGTGAAAATGAGAAAATCTAACTGAAGAATGGACATTCGACGAAAGGATGGACGAACCAACCAACGGCAAGTGTCGGCAAATACTCACACTGACTTTTGAGTCAGAGGAGATGACAATTTATCTAACAATCCTGTAAAATTTGAACAAAATCCAATAGTAGTTTCTAAGGAGTTGCATGCACAAAATCTGCTGCAGTGAAATAATGACAAAAAGTCACATAACTCCTGCAAAATTTGATGAATCAAAAAGGGATGCAACATCACCTAGAACATATGATGACTAACAATAGTGTAAAATTTGAAAGAAATCCTAGTAACAGTTTCTGAGAAGTTGCATACATGTACAAGATCTGCCCTAATATAACAATGTCGAAATATTCAAATTTTCATAATTCCTACAAAATCTGATCAATCATAATGGGTATGTAATATGGTCTAGAACATATGATGACTTGCATTCCTGTAAAATTTGAACAAAATCTTAGTAACATTTTTACAGGAGTTGCATCCTTAAGATGGGTTACATTATAAAATTGTCCAATTATTTAAAGTCCAACCTGATAAATCAGAATGACAGTGTGATATGATCTAGCAAAATGTCCTGTCAAATTTGAACTAAATTCAAATTTGGAATTGTTGGGGTACCTAAGATTTGCATTCACAAGATTTACCATAGTATAATATTGTCGAAATATTCAAATTCCCATAACTCCTACATAATTTCACAAATCAAAATGGCAGTGCATCAAGGGACTCACAATCCTTTAACATTTGACCTAAATACTAGTAACAATTTCTAATCTAGCACATACATGAATAATACTGCTGTAAAATTTGAGCGAAATCCCAGAATCAGTTTCTGAGGAGTTGTGTCCATAAGATCTACCATAGTATAACGTTCCTAAAATATTCAAAGTCATTTGGCTTATTTATTTAACTTTGTATTTGCCTAAGTATTTTTATTGAAAATCCCACGAACAGGGATATTTCTAGATACTTCTAGTAGGGACAAACTTAACCTTGCCTACCAGAAATGACCACCTCAAACCTTGTTTCACATCAATATTCCAATGCATCATGAAATACATTTTCCACCAGTATATAAATAAGCTGCATGTGATTATGGTACACTAAAACATAGAAAACAGCCAGCACCTGTTAGGCTCCCCTCATTTCACAGCATTATCTATTTATTCTGCATGTGTAATTGCCAAAACATTTTCACATAATAGGTTTTCAAATATACTGGCACTAAAATAATTCTTTTTTTTTCTTATTTTGTCACATGTGGAACATGTCAGTAAACAGGAATGGAGTACCCTTGTCATTCATGTATAAAATGTAGGCTATAGACAGTGAACAAAGCCTGTAGTCTGCAGTTATCATCCAATGGCATGTATGGCCCATCATGCATAGTAGTATGGTTGATGTGTAACATTTCAGTAAGCAAAAGTCAACTTTTTTCATCACTGTAAATTTCATTCAAATCCATAAATATGTTCTAAATTTATGTCTTGAAAACAGAAATGTTACAGGCTGATGGACACTCCCATCACAGTATACATCCCCTCCCACATAAAACCGGGAATTGGAATTGAAGTTATTATCAATTTTTTTGGTAAAAAATTTACATAATGACTGAATAGTGATTACTTACGTAGATTCCAATCTGATAAACTGTCATCATCATCATAACCATCATCTGACAACTCTCCATCCTATAACAATATATATAACATATATGTAGTGTTCATACAAATGGTTGATCTGATCATATTTTCACTGATTGAAAATCCAATCATGCTTTAAAGATACTTGTAGGTGTAACACAACTAATTCCGACTCCCATTGCCTCCCATGTTAAATTCACATGTTTCTGCGTTCTTAGAATTTGTATCTGGAGTTCAAACAAAATGACACATCTAATCTGCAAGACACATTTTTCGGTAGACCCTCATGAAACTAGAGGCTCAGAAACTGAGCCTGAATCGCTCACCTGACAAAATGCTTGCAGCAGGGGCTGAAACTGATGTTTATCCTATGGGATCCTGTGTTAAAATATGTTCTGTGCTGGTGGTCTTGTTTTTTATCAGATCAAAACGAATCAATCTAAGCAATCTTAGCTTGACTGAATTTGCTGCATATGACGTAAAAGATGTTCTCTTATAGGGGACCCATTTTAAACAAAGTTCTGAGCTTGGAGCCTTTTCTTTTGTTGGAATAAAATGAGCCTTCTTTGTAAAGGACCTTCTGTTCATCATTTCAGTACAGTTTAGTTAAATTTGCTTCAATAATTTCAGAGCAGATGTTGAAAATGTTTTTCCCATAGGTTCCAATGTTAAAAGTAAGATATGCGCTGGCTGCCATGTTTTTTATCGAATCAGAACAAAATGTGCATTCTTTGTGAAGGACGTTCCATACATTATTTCTTTTAAGTTTGGTTGAATTTGCTTCAGTGGTTTCAGAAAAGAAGATGAAAATGTGACAATGTTAAACTATGTTCCGTGCTTGCGGCCATGTTTTTTGTGGAATCGGAATGAAATGTGCAATCTTTGTAAAGGACCTTCCCTATATCATTGCAGTACAGTTTAGTTAAATTTGCTTCAATAGTTTCAGAGCAGATGTTGAAAATGATGTTTTTCCCATAGGGTCCAATGTTAAAACTAAGATCCGCGCTGGTGGCCATGTTTTTTATCAAATCCGAAGGAAAAGTGCAATCTTTGTGAAGGACCTTCCATACATCATTACTGTCAAGCTTGGTTGAATTTGCTTCAGCAGTTTCAGAGGAGAAGATGAAAATGTGAATTTCCACTATCAAAATATTTGTATTCACTAGTCCCTGGACTACTGCCACAAAAAAGTAGCTGTCATTCCCTGTCAACCATGTGTATTTTTGTCACAAACTAGACATCGGAGAGATGGCAGCCATCTCTGTGGGCCCCACTGCATATAAGTGCAAATTTAAGTGTGTGTGGACACAATACAGGTGTGGACACAGTACAAGTGTGGACAAAACACAGGTATGGACACAATTCTATCATCAAGATATCAACAGAATGTAATATCCAAAAGCAACTAGAGGTACTGTGGCCTGGAGGGCCACAAAATGATACCCCCCCCCACTCCCCATGTAGAAGATCCCCAATATAATTTGTCCCCAAAATAGTTATAATTGCAGAATTCCCGGTAAACAAGAAGTAGTTAGTTGGCAATCCTAAAATCACTACTTGTAGTATAAGACATCATTCTTACTTGCATACAAAATTTCAAGTTGCAGTGATAAGTAGTTACTGAGAAAACTGTTACGAAAATTTTCTACGATTGACAAAAGATCTCGAAAATTAACTAAGTCGGTAAACAGGAAGTAGATGTCCGGCAATTCTGAAATCACTACTTATGGTATAGGACATCATTATAAACTTGCATACAAAATTTCAAGTTGCAGTGATGAGTAGTTACTGAGAAAACTGTTACGAAAAATTGTTTGCTATCACAGACAGACAGACAGACGGACAGACGGACAGACTGATTCCTATATACCCTCCTGAACTTCGTTCGTAGGGGGTATAATAATCTGACCATGAAGACAAAGTCAAGGTCAAAGGTCACCAATCATGGTTCATGACACATGGTCTTCAAATAATCTATCTACATGCAAAATATAACAAGAGGCTCTCAAGAGCCTGTATCGCTCACCTGGGCCATTGCTGACAAATACAGTCAAAAATAATAATACCAATGTTGAATGCCAATCTTGAATCTGTTCAGACAAGCCAGACACATTTTAAGAAGGGGACAAACTAAGGTCCATTGTGA